>WNWK01002151.1:62500-220000 GCA_009830355.1 Cherax destructor | reverse complement strand
CAGCACTCTTGTTCCTGCCAGCACTCCTGCCCAGCTCTGCACTCCACTCTTGTCCAGCACTCTTGTTCCTAGCTCCACTGCTTGTTCCTCCAGCACTGTTTCCTAGTCACACTGCTGTTCTAGCTCAGCACTGCTTGTTCCTAGCCCCTGCTTGTCTGTTCCAGCACTCCTTGTTCCAGCTCACTTTTCTAGCTCCAGCACTCTTTCCTGCTCCAGCACTCTTCCTCTCCAGCTCTTTCCTAGCTCAGCACTCTTTTCCTAGCTCCACTTGTTCTAGCTCACACTCTTTCTAGCTCCAGCACCTTGTTCTACTCCGCACTGCTGTCTCCACACTCTTTTCCTAGCCCAGCACTCTTGTTCTGCTCCAGCCCCTTGCCTAGCTCCACTCTTTCTTGCTCCACTCTTCCTGCTCCACCGCTTTTCTGCTCCAGCACTCTTGTTCCTACCCAGCACTGCTTGTTCCTAGCTCAGCACTCTTGTTCCTGCTCACACTGCTTGTTCCTAGCTCAGCACTCTTGTTCCTAGCTCCAGCACTGCTTTTCCTAGCTCCAGCACTCTTGTCCTAGCTCAACGTTTTCCTAGCTCCGCACTCTTGTTCCTAGCTCCAGCACTCTTGTTCTAGCTCCAGCACTTTGTTCTAGCTCCAGCACTCCTTCTGCTCCAGCACTCTTGTTCTAGCTCCAGCACTCTTGTTCCTAGCTCAGCACTGCTTGTTCTAGCTCCAGCTGCTTGTTCCTAGTCCACTCTTGTTCCTAGCCCAATCTTGTTCCTAGCTCAGCACTCTTGTTCTAGCTCCACTGCTTTTCTACTCCAGCACTCTTGTTCCTAGCTCCAGCACTCTTGTTCCTAGCTCCAGCACTCTTGTTCCTGCTCCAGCACTGCTTGTTCCTAGCTCCAGCACTCCTGTCCTAGCTCCAACTCTGTTCCTAGTCCAGCACTCCTTGTTCCTAGCTCGCTCTTGTTCCTAGCTCCCACTGCTTTTTCCTAGCTCCAGCACTGCTTTTCCTACTCCCCTCTTGTTCTGTCACTCTGTCTGCTCCAGCCCTTGTTCTAGCTCCAGCACTGCTTGTTCCTAGCTCCAGCATCTTGTTCCTCTCCAGCCTCCTTGTTCCTAGCTCCAGCACTCTTGTTCTGCCCAGCACTGCTTGTTCCTAGCTCCAGCCTCTTGTTCCTATCAGCCTGCTTGTTCCTAGCTCCAGCCCCTTGTTCCTACCCACACTGCTTTTCCTAGCTCCAGCACTCTGTTCCTAGCTCCAGCACTGCTTGTTCCTAGCTCCAGCCTGCTTGTTCTAGCTCCAGCACTCTTGTTCTAGCTCCAGCACTGCTTGTTCCTAGCTCCACACTCCTGTTCCTAGCTCCAGCACTGCTTGTTCCTAGCTCCAGCATCTTTCCTCCCAGCCTCTTGTTCTAGCCGCACTTCTCCTCACACTGCTTGTTCCTAGCTCCAGCACTGCTTGTTCACTCCACACTGCTTGTTCCCAGCACCTTGTTCTCTCCAGCACTGCTTGTTCCTCTCCAGCACCTTGTTCCTAGCTCCCACTTCCTTTTCCTAGCTCCCTGCTTGTTCCTGCTTCCACTCTTGTTCCTAGCTCCAGCACTGCTTTTCCAGCTCCAGCACTGCTTGTTCCTAGCTCCACACTCTTGTTCCAGCTCCCACTGCCTTGTTCCCTCCCACCTTGTTCCTAGCTCCAGCACTCCTGTTCCTAGCCCAGCACTCCTTGTTCCTAGCTCCCATGTTTGTTCCAGCCCCACTGCTTGTTCCTAGCTCCAGCACTGCTTGTTCCTAGCTCCAGCACTGCTTGTTCCTAGCTCCAGCATGCTTGTTCCTAGCTCCAGCATCTTGTTCTAGCTCCAGCACTCTTGTTCCTAGCTCCAGCACTGCTTGTTCCAGCTCCAGCACTGCGTTTCCTACTCCAGCACTGCTTGTTCCTAGCTCCAGCACTGCTTGTTCCTAGCTCCAGCACCATGTTCCTGCTCCAGCACTGCTTGTTCCTAGCTCCAGCACTGCTTGTTCCTAGCTCCAGCACTGCTTGTTCCTAGCTCCAGCACTGCTTGTTCCTAGCTCCAGCACTGCTTGTTCCTAGCTCCAGCACTGCTTGTTCCTAGCTCCAGCACTGCGAGAGTACCTCACAGTCAGCTGGGCTGAGGTATAAAACAGAGTTTCTTCACTTTACGAACACGGTGAGGTGATGAGGGATTCGTATCGTGCTTAGTGTTACTTCGTGCTCGACGTCTGACACACTAACGTATCACGCGTGTGTTAGTGCAACACGGCTTTTGAGACACATCGTTTGTTGTGTGTGTCACTGTAACACTGCCGTTGTTGTGTTAAAATGGTGACACCGTTATTTTTTACGTTACAACATAACACTGTGAGGGAGAGGTCGTGTGATGGAGAGTGAGAGTGAGGGAGAGATCGTGTGATGGAGAGTGAGAGTGAGGGAGAGATCGTGTGATGGAGAGTGAGAGTGAGGGAGAGGTCGTCTGAAAGACGAAAACATTTGTATTTACCTACGATGGCATCGGTGGAGAAATGTCAACACCAACGAGGAAGGGAAGTGACAGATATTAATATCTGTGAGGGAGGAGTGGGAGGAGGAGGTAGAAGAAGAGGAGGAGGAGGAGGAGGAATTAGAAGACACATTTAAGGAACAGGGAGAAGACTTCAACAGTTTCACCTCTACCTCGGTCTCTCGGGAATCGATACGCTGGGTCGGCACCTCGGGACTAAAGCGTCGGCCGGTCGGGGGAATCAATAAGTTTGCCAAACATTGTTATTTTTTGGCACATCATCACCTTATGATTGGGGTGTTCCCGTGTGTGTACATGAGGGATGGCAGGCTCGGCCAAACACGCAGTTAAAAGAAAGGATGGGGGAGATAGGGCACGGTAATAGTTTTACTGGGACAAGAGTGCATTCAGCTGGTGTCTTCACTGCAATCTTGCTACCCTTTTATCACTGTAACAAATTCACGATATACATAAATACTTACCGTTGATGCAATTACACGTGACACATTGCTAAATGTCACTGTAACACAGTTCCAAACGACACATTACTATTTATTTATCCTCCGCATCAACATACCGGCTAGTTCACATGAATCACTGCTGCTGCCTGTTAACTCTCCACTGACTGACCCCTGGAGGCCTGGTCTGGGACCGGACCGCGGACGTAGACCTGCGGAAGCGACTACAGGTAACCTACAAGTAACTTGTAGGTAGGATACAAGGATTGTCGACCCTAGCATGTGGTAAGAAGGTGGCAAAGGAGATTAGGGAAGGATAGAAAGGGGTTGGATGAGAATTTGTAATGTTATTATGTATAACAGAGATGGCCGGCAAGTAATATATGTACATATGACTTGTTCTAATGCACTTACATATATATATAGACAAAAAGCAGACATATGAGAGCAGCTGTATGCGTGTATGAGATTTGTTGTAAACACAGATATTTTTTCAGCTTTCTACGCGTAGTTTCGTGAGTATGTATACAGTGATACAGTAATTAAAGCTTAAGACTGTAGATAGCAACACAGAAGGCTTCTTGGCTGACACCTGTGAGGAGGGTCTGGGGTTCTGTCTGCACTCAGTAAGTATCGTCACTGTCGTAAAGCTCTGGACTGGAGCGTCCGTTGTTGGGTGTATCACATCTCGTAATTAAATCATTGCGTCACTACCGTGATGAATAATGTGTGTGTTTTACAAGCGTTGTCAGTTTGAGAGTGTTGTTGAATGTGTAGTAGTGAATTTCCTAATTTCGTGCGTAGGTGGGTACTCATGATACTCAGTCTTCTGGGTCTTCTTGATAAATCTCTTACTATCATAAGCCAAGGACTGTCATCCTTCTGACTATGAAGTTTAACTCGTTGTTGAAGAGTCACTCTCAGGATCCTATGTGGGAGTTACTGAATTGCATAATTAGCGGTGTTAACAGCCAAGAATGGGAGCTTCTTTATCAGGTAAGTAAAGTTCTTTCATCTTGTATATTTGTCGTTTCCTGAGTTTGTCCAATCGAACATTGATGCCATCACTATCATGTATCCTGTGGAGATCGTATGTTACTCTGAGACACAAGAAACCAAGCGAAGACCTTTATTCTGTGTCATTTAGAGTTGTAACATTAATTTTATTGATTAATAATAACGACACAGACGAGTACTCAAGGTGTTTCTTGAAATGTGGCGGAGCTTGCCGTAAGTGGTTCACCGGGTGAATCTGGACCTTGACCTAGGAATACTATCTCTGTAATATATATTTATTAGAGGTTAAAATTCTATTTCATAACCCAGAATCCTGTTGATGTTTAAGATAGCAGCTGGAGTATCTCTTATCGCAATTCTTCCGCTATCTTCTACGATAGTTTCACAACTGACCCTTGGGATATTGTAACTTTATTCGTCATGAGAGAGGACCACTGTCTCCTGACATGGGTCTTCATCGTATAGATGACCTGTTAGAGTATGACCCTTGGGGCTAGGTTAGGTTACGTAAGATTTGTCACTAAACAAAAAAAGTTTCCTGACAGTGGTCTTAGTCATTTGTTGTCCCGCCACTGGAGCTTTTGTTCATCTGACCGAGGCATTCCACTGGCTTATCAGTCTACCCCTTTAAACAATAAGGTTATAATTATAACCATTGCTTGACCCTTGAGGCTGCCTTTCCCTGCCTCATATAATGCAGAAAACTCCACTCTAGATCGATGATTGGCTGGCCTGAAATAACCAATCCCAGTGGTACAAATTCCTCAAGTCCACTGGAAGAGACCACTGAGTGACTTGCAGCTGCCTGAAAGTGCCCTATTGGCTGAACAAGCCCCGTTCAGGTAGCCAATCACTGCCACACACTCAACAGCCGCTCGTGCCAAAGTCCAGCTCTCTCATTGGTTGCATAAACCTCTCTCAAACAATCATAGTCGCTGATTGAAACCACGCTTTCCTATTTGCTAAATAATGCGTGGCCAAGCAGCCAATCATCATGTTCGCAACATTATTAACCAGTAATGTTTCCTTGTTATTCACGGCGTAAAAGTATTGCTATCGTTGTCACGCTAACGTTGAGAGCGCACGAGAGTTGTGTGTATCGCCTGGCTGCCAGTTCATTGCCCCGGGATAATTATTATGGAGCACCTTATAATGTACAGACGATCATACAGTCTGCGGAGTATGATGAAGCGACGGTCATGCTAAGTATGATGCAGCGGTGATCATACAGTCTACTGTATGATGAAGCGACGGTCATACAGTATGATGGTACGACTGCCATATATAGTCTACAGTATGATGCAGCAACGCTCATACTGCCTGCAATATGATGCAGCGATGATCATACAGTCTACAGTATGATGCAGTGATGGTCATAGCCTATAGTATGATGCCACGACTGCCATACAGTCTACAGTATGATGTAGGCATGATCATACAGTCATAATGTAGCAACCATCATAGAGTGAAATTGATATCATTAACACAGTAAATTTTGTAACGGACCCCTAACTCTCCTCTCTCTCTCTCTCTCTCTCTCTCTCTCTCTCTCTCTCTCTCTCTCTCTCTTTTTTTCTCTCTCTTCTCTCTTCTCTCTCTGATGGTTGTGCTACTGGCAGGAATCTCATCTTCAAGAATTTTCTGACTCGCTAATTAAAACGTTTATTTATAACGGAGCTGAGCACAACAGCCACCTACACTCCAGCCTACTAGAACAAAGACGGAGAAAGCTCTCTCTCTCTCTCTCTCTCTCTCTCTCTCTCTCTCTCTCTCTCCTCCCTTTCTAAACCTCTTTTAACAACTATTAGATGCAATCTGGGACTAAAATCCGAATGTTGAGTGTTAATGCTTTTAAAATCGTAACGAAGGCGCAAAAATAGGCTGCTTTTAAGAATTAAGCCGAGTCTGTTTAGAGAGCAGTGATAATGTATCTGTAGATGGACTGTTCTAAATAGTTCTGTGTTTCCCTGTTTAGGTTGAATTCTAGCTAGCCTCGATTAGTCCAGTGTAGCGTGTAGTCCAGTACCTGCGTCTGTTGTAGCAAGTAGTCCAATACATGCGTCCAGTGTAACATGTAGACCAGTGTAGCGTGTAGTCCAGTACCTGCGTCTGTTGTAGCAAGTAGTCCAGTACCTGCGTCCAGTGTAACATGTAGACCAGTGTAGCATGTAGTCCAGTACCTGCGTCCTGTGTAGCATGTAGTCCGGTACCTGCGTCCTGTGCAGCATGTAGTCCAGTACCTGCGTCCTGTGCAGCATGTAGTCCAGCACCTGATTACTTTTATGTACAACAACACGCCTTCCTTATTATGTCCTTATAAAAAATAAAACTAATTTGTTCTTATTCTTTTGATAACTCGAAGCAAAATTGTCGTGGTAGTCAGCATTTCTACGTAATATTTTTTTTCAGGTTCAAATAATAGTGAATGATCACTGAATTGTTGAAATATAACAATGCAGCAGAAAATCAAAGTATATATATATATATATATATATATATATATATATATATATATATATATATATATATATATATATATATATATATATATAAAAAAAAAATTTTTAATACAGTGTGTGTGTGTAGTCAATAGTCAAAATATTTTTAATATTTGGCGTCTCAGCGGCTGGTTGTAGTCTGGGAGTTCCGGTGACTAATACACTTGATTAATTGAATAATTAACGCTGAGGCGGACGCTCGAGTCGCGAAATTATCAAGGAGATTAATCCATTACAATCATCGGAGAGTTAAATTTATAAAGTTGACTCTCTCTCTCTCTCTCTCTCTCTCTCTCTCTCTCTCTCTCTCTCTCTCTCTCTCTCTCTCTTTCTCTGTCTTCTTCAAAACTTCTCCAATAAAACTGGCAATTCGTGAAATACAACTGGGTAATGTCAACTCAAGCTGGATACATCGACAGGTCGTTAAGACTGTAAATATAACATCAAGCAGCTTATACGAACTTACAGAGGCACCTGTGTGTGTGCTCCACCCTTCTCTTGTTGCCTGGAATATCTCTCTCTCTCTCTCTCTCTCTCTCTCTCTCTCTCTCTCTCTCTCTCTCTCTCTCTCTCTCTCTCTCTATCTATCTATCTATCTATCTATCTCCTCTTTTTATTTTATTTTGGCACATTTGTGTACCTTTTTTTTTCCTTTTGCTCTTTTGTGAATCTTTTTTTTTTTTTTTTTTTTTGCATTTTTTGTTTGTTTCACATTTTTCTGGGTGTCTATATTTGCTTCGTTTGTTTCTCGATTATGTTAGTTTGATCCTCGTGTGGGGGAAACGAGGCTCGTGACCTCTCACCCACATATTTGCGCCACATTTCATACACATTTCCTTCACCACTCTCTCACACGTTTCCCTCATATATCCCACACACACACACACAAGCCACCAGGCCTGCCCACACACACACAAGCCACCAGGCCTGCCCCCCCCCACACACACACAAGCCACCAGGCCTGCCCACACACACACACAAGCCACCAGGCCTGCCCCACACACACACACACAAGCCACCAGGCCTGCCCCCCCACACACACACAAGCCACCAGGCCTGCCCACACACACACAACACCCAGGTCGGTAGTGCTGAATATTACCAAGTATCACGATAGTAATGAAGGTCATTCAGAAAGCCGAAATAGTCGCTGCGTTACCCTCCCCCCCAAGTTTGTGACTTATGGCTAAAGTTGTGTCCACCTGACCCGTGTTATGTAACATAACTGTGTCATGCAACTTAACCTAACTTTGCCAGGGTTATATAACAACCTAACTTAGCCTGTGTTATATAACCTGACTTACCACCATATCTTATATGTCGTGCCGAATAGGTAAAACTTGCGATTTTGGCTTAAATAGTAACGCTCTTCTTGCCGAATAAAGCAAGCTAAAATCTGTGTATGTAATAATTTCGCAAAAATAATTCTGAACCTAACGAAAAAAATATATTTAATTGTGTTTGTTTATTATTAAATTATTGTAAACTTATCTAAAATATATTTAGTTGGATTAGGCTAAATTAAACTGCGCTTGTTATAATCAAGGGTAGGTAAGTTTTCTAAGGTTCTTTTGGTACAAAACTACTAAATTTTACATTAACATAAATGAAAAATATATCTTTAAACGTATAAGAGAATTTTTTTAGAAAGGACTTAACTTTAAATGAGTTCTTGCTAATTGACCAATTTTACCTATTCGGCACCTCATATACATATTATATATATATATATATATATATATATATATATATATATATATATATATATATATATATATATATATATATTTATATATATACATCATTTACCAAACTGCCGCATCGATCATACAAACAACATGAGCCTAGCGAACTATATATATATATATATATATATATATATATATATATATATATATATATATATATATATATATATATATATATATATATATATATATATATATAAATAAGAAAGAGCAGAAGCGACAATAATGGTAATGGCTTTGACTTTTGTATATCTGTTACAATATACTTTGAGAGAGAACTTTACATAAGAACATAAGAATGGAGGAACACTGCAGAAGGCCTACTGGCCCATACAAGGCAGGTCCTTATCAAAACCACCACTACCTAAGAATTTACTCCCGTACTCACGACACCAATCAAACCCAGCCCCTCCCACTCATATATTTGTCCAATCTCTTTTTAAAGCCACCCAAGGTCCTAGCCTCTATCACCCTACTCGGAAGATTGTTCAACGCATCTACAACTCTGTTCGAAAACCAGTACTTGCCTATGTCCTTTCTAAAACTAAATTTATCCAATTTAAATCCGTTATTTCTGGTTCTTACTTGGTTCGATATCCTCAGTATTTTATTAATATCTCCTTTGTTTATGCCCATCATCCACTTGTACACCTCGATGATATCTCCCCTCATTCTACGTCTCTCCAGAGAGTGGAGATTCAACGCTCTAAGTCTATCTTTATCTCTAGCGTAGTGATAAACCAGTAAAAGATATTATTTGAAGTCACTTTTACGACCAGCTGAGAGCGTGATCCATAACTGGATATGTATCAGGATACATAACGTAACTGATGGTCCATAACGTGATACATAACATGATACATGACATAATACATGACATTATACGTAACATTATACATAGTATGATATATAACATGATACATATAGTGATATGTATCGTGACTGATTGTCCCTAACATGATACATAACAATGACTATTTTCACTACCTGGAGGCAGTGGCAGGGTCAGCAGTGACAGGGTCAGCAGTGACTGGGTGAGCAGTGACGAGGTCACAATATGACGGAGTTAACCGTAACGAGGTCACTTAGCACGTCACTCTACTCAGCAGGGTCACTCAGCAGGGCGGCTCAGCAGGGTGGCTTAGCAGGGTCATTCAGAGTCACTCAGCAGGGGTCACACAGGAGGGGGTCACTCAGCAGGGGTCACTCAGAAGAGGTCACTTTGCAGGGTGGCCCCCACACTCATCAAACGCAGTCATTACAAGCAATAATAACACTCTTCTAGACGTGATTAGTAACTGCCAGGAAGTAATTGAAGCCGCAGGTATGATGGACACCTTGGTAGATGCTCATTTGTTGTGCGTGTGTCGTGCAAGTACACTGTGTGTGTTAGTATGTATCGTTCCACGTACATGGTGTTGAATGTATCGTTCCACTTACATGGTGTTGTATGTATCGTTCCACGTACATGGTGTTGTATGTATCGTTCCATGTACATGGTGTTGTATGTATCGTTCCACGTACATGGTGTTGTATGTATCGTTCCACATACATTGTGATGTATGTATCGTTCCACGTACATTGTGTTGTATGTATCGTTCCACGTACATGGTGTTGTATGTATCGTTCCACGTACATTGTATTGTATGTATCGTTCCACGTACATTATGTTGTATGTATCGTTCCACGTACATTGTGATGTATGTATCGTTCCACGTACATTGTGTTGTATGTATCGTTCCACGTACATGGTGTATGTATCGTTCCACGTACATTGTGTTGTATGTATCGTTCCACGTACATTGTGATGTATGTATCGTTCCACGTACATTGTGTTGTATATATCGTTCCACGTACATGGTGTTATATGTATCGTTCCACGTACATTGTGTTGTATGTATCGTTCCACGTACATTGTGTTGTATGTATCGTTCCACGTACATGGTGTTATATGTATCGTTCCACGTACATTGTGTTGTATGTATCGTTCCACGTACATTGTGTTGTGTGTATCGTTCCACGTACATTGTTGTATGTATCGTTCTACGTACATTGTGTCGTATGTATCGTTCCACGTACATTGTGTTGTATGTATCGTTCCACGTACATTGTGATGTATGTATCGTTCCACGTACATTGTGTTGTATGTATCGTTCCACGTACATGGTGTTATATGTATCGTTCCACGTACATTGTGTTGTATGTATCGTTCCACGTACATTGTGTTGTGTGTATCGTTCCACGTACATTGTTGTATGTATCGTTCTACGTACATTGTGTCGTATGTATCGTTCCACGTACATTGTTCCACGTACGTTGTATGTGTATTGTGTGTTTGTTAGGGTGTATGGTGCCTGTATATCGTGTGTTTGTTAGTGTATACTTTAAAGCACCCTATCCCAGAAAATACAGACAGCTAAACACTCCGACAACACGAGCCGCAGCCGTGCCCGGGGTTGAAGACTTCTGTCTCCTTGTGGGAGGCCGGTGGTTCGAGTCCCCAGCCGTTTCACACACACTAAACATTTCCAAACAAAGGCAGAAGAACTATGCCATTTCTGACTCAACTCTTCTGAAAGGCAGTTGAGAACTCAGCAGGAACTCAAAAGTTTCTCCGGGCGGCGAGAGGCCGAGCCAGACACTACCTGAGGTTGCGGTGGAGTGGGGGAGGAGGGGGGTAGGGAGGGGGAGCGGAGGGGTGGGGTCGTAAGGGGGGAAAGGGGGGGGGTACGTTATGAAGACGGTCACATTTAATGGAATAAGCGAAGGGAAAGATGTGTGGGAGACGTGTGTGTGTGTGTGTGTGTGTGTGTGTGTGTGTGTGAGAGTGTGAGGTGGAGGGGTGGAGGGGGGAGAAGGTGGAGTAGTAGGTGAAGGAGGAGAAGGAAGAGGGGAGGTGGAGGTGTAGAAGACAGCAGAAGAGAGTGTTAGCAAGTCACAACCAGCTGGGATAGCAAGCCAAAACCAGCTGGTATAGCAAATCACAACCAGCTGGGATAGCAAGCCACAACCAGCTGGGATAGCAAGCCACAACCAGCTGGTATAGTAAGCCACAACCAGCTGGTATAGTAAGCCACAACCAACTGGGATAGCAAGCAACAACCAGCTGGTATTGCAAGCTACAACCAGCTGTTATAGCAAGCCATAACCAGCTGGTATAGCAAGACACAACCAGCTGGTATAGCAATACACAACCAGCTGGGGTAGTAAATGGTGCAAATCATGAGGAAAGAGCGAGAGCGAATGAGGGAGAGAGACAGAGAGACAGAGAGATGATGTAGGTAACAGCTTAGTCTGTAAATAAAGTAAGGAATCCTTAGCCCAACCTTGTAAAACCTTGTGTAAAGATAGATAGATAGATAATAGATAGATATATAAATAGATAGATAGATAGATAAATGGAGAGAGAGAGAGAGAGAGAGAGAGAGAGAGAGAGAGAGAGAGAGAGAGAGAGAGAGAGAGAGGACCATCCCATCCACCTCTGAACTCTGATGTGTGTGCCTGGGAATACCGTTTGATCTAGACTCATATACTGTTTGCTTATCAATTTTAGCGCTAAGCTGCAGAAACAAGCTAAACACGCGTTTCGCCCTCCACATCCACCTCCCCCTCCCTCCAAGTCAGACCCTTTTTTTACCCCCTTCAAGCCTGGGAAGTTCAGACTTTTTTTTTTTTTTGCCGCTTTTGTTAATTCTTAAACCCCTCACAAACAAACACCCGGGGGGGGAATCTTTTTTGTCTAATGTGCTTTGTTGAAAAATAAAAAAAAAGTGGATAAGAGGGAGAGAGGGAAGGAAAAGAGCAAGAGTTAGAAAAGGAACGAAAGTAAAAACAGAGAGAGAGACAGACAGACAGACATTTTTTACTGATTGCTCATTCGGGTTTAGTGCTTTCTAGTGAATGTAATACTACTACTACTACTAATAATAATAATAACAATAACAATAATAATAATAACAGTAATAGGTGATCTAGGTGGAGCATCGGACGCTATTATTTACCACGACCTTTCGCCCACGTAGAGGCCTGTGTTGCAGCCAGTGTGTTGAAGAAACGTTGTAAAGTTAACGTATCCACTCTGTGGGCGAAACGTTGTCGCTAAAGTGCATCAACGTGTTATTTATTCAACCTTAACCAGGAGGGTTACACAGATCATTCCAGTTGAATTTGATTTATCGTCAATGTCTATTATTCCCAAACCTTATTTTATCAGACTTATGTAAACACAGGTAGAATAATCTACCTCACACGAGGTAGAATAATCTACCTCGAGGGAGATTATTCTCTCACACGAGGGAGATTAAGCACACACAATATTGCACTTAATAAATAACACTAACTTGATAAACTTGATTATCATCCACGAAGGAATATTACCATAGAAATATTAACATAGAAATATTAATATAGAAATATTTACATAGAAATATTAAAATAGAAATATTTACATAGAAATATTAACATAGAAATATTAACATAGAAATATTAACATAGAAATATTAACATAGAAATAGTAAGCCAGTCATTGATTATTTTGATTGTGGCTTGGACGTTCTGACATCAGGAGTGGGTTGTCAGAGTCTGAGAGGCAGAGTGGGAGGAGAGGGGGAATAAGGAGGGGTGAATAGGAGAGAGTGAGGATGTTGCGGAGAGGGAGGAGAGAACGCTAAATTTTCTTATAAATTACTAAAAAAATGAATGATAAGAGATTCGGCAATTATCTCCTTTTCATTGTTTTTTATTGTAAATGAGAGGTAGAGACCTAAACAAGTAGACAGACCTAAATAATACACACTGTTAGGGAGGTATATAAACACTGACTCACCTAAACAACATGGAGAAGGCAGGTATATAACACTGACTTAAACAACACGGGGAAGGCAGGTATATAACACTGACTTAAACAACACGGAGAAGGTAGGTATATAACACTGACCTAAACAACACGGAAGGTGGGCATATAGACACTGACTGACCAAAACAACACGGGGAAATTTGGTATATAACACAGACTGACCTAAACAACACGGGAAAGGTGGGTATATAAACAATGACTGACTTCAATAATACAAATCGCAAATTACACGACGTCAGCGTCATCATTGCTGAAGAAGAAGAAGAGGAGGAGGAGGAGGAGGAGGAAGAAGAAGAATGATAATCAAGAGGAGATGACAATAATAATATATAAGTTATTTATCTCCCTGGGAGACACATGATCAGTCAGTTCTCTCATCATACTTCCCTCGCTCAGTAATTTAAGACACTTTAAGATCTCGTTAAAAACTACCCTCAAATATATAATTAAACCAGGAAACGGGTGGGGTTTGAACCTATGGCGAGTGAGTTCAACCCCCACCCGTTCTCTGGTTTGTTTGAAATCGTGTTGTTACGATTTCGTGAGTCGAAATGAGTAACTGATGTGTACATAGAAAGCTCGATCCTCCATCCGCTAAAGTGCCAAACGCGCAAGGTAACAGCACCCTTAATATCCCGCTACTCTTTCTTTGACATCGACTTTAATTAAAGAACTATGTTACCACTTGTCTCTACTTCTTCGTTACTGGACACTTCCCATGGAGTTATCAAGACTCTGCCTCTTCTATACTTTATCAGTGTAATTCTCAATCACAATTATTTGTCCTCTGTGTAGATAATTCTTAAGCACACTTTTAGTGGCTTAACATTAGAAGTCACAAACACTGCACTTGTAGCCCTTAATAGCTAACTTTATACACGTCACGTGTGCCTTGAAGGCATCATCTCCGTGCATTCTTCTCCTCAACTGAATCACTGAAAGGAAAGTGCATTTCCACGTTTTATTTCAAGAGGAAAGAGGAACTCTTCAAGAACACACCTCCATGGTACAAGGGACTCTTGTAGAGCAAAGTTCTAAGCTCAATTTAAAGAGGAACGAGAGCTTTATTTAAAGAGGGGACTCTCGAATAACACAACTGTAAGCTACGATATTTCAAGAGATACGAGGGATTTTTAAGACGGGAAAATGGTAGTTTGCAAGTTAAATGGAGTTTGTGCTCTTAACACCTAGGGTTGACAAGTGAAGGGGCCAGTACATTTAGAAATGTGAGCCTTCCCTGAATTGTAATTTCCTGTGCATATTGTATATAGAATTGAAGACTTATGGAAAATTTTATACTATAGCTGACTCCAGCTGACTCTTATATATTCCTCTACACCCTGGTTCATCAGTGACACTTGTATACTCCTCCTCCACACCTGGTTCATCACTGACAGTTGTATACTCCTCCTCCTCCTCCACACCCTGGTTCATCAGTGACACTTGTATACTCCTCCTCCTCCACACCCTGGTTCATCAGTGACACTTGTATACTCCTCCTCCTCCACACCCTGGTTCATCACTGACACTGGTATACTCCTCCTCCACACCCTGGTTCATCAGTGACACTTGTATACTCCTCCTCCACACCTTGGTTCATCAGTGACACTTGTATACTCCTCCTCCTCCACACCCTGGTTCATCACTGACACTGGTATACTCCTCCTCCACACCCTGGTTCATCAGTGACACTTGTATACTCCTCCTCCACATCCTGGTTCATCACTGACACTTGTATACTCCTCCTCCACACCCTGGTTCATCAGTGACACTTGTATACTCCTCCTCCACACCTTGGTTCATCAGTGACACTTGTATACTCCTCCTCCACACCCTGGTTCATCAGTGACACTTGTATACTCCTCCTCCACATCCTGGTTCATCACTGACACTTGTATACTCCTCCTCCACACCCTGGTTCATCACTGACACTTGTATACTCCTCCTCCACACCCTGGTTCATCACTGACACTTGTATACTCCTCCTCCACACCCTGGTTCATCACTGACACTTGTATACTCCTCCTCCACATCCTGGTTCATCACTGACACTTGTATACTCCTCCTCCACACCTGGTTCATCACTGACACTTGTATACTCCTCCTCCACATCCTGGTTCATCACTGACACTTGTATACTCCTCCTCCACACCTGGTTCATCACTGACACTTGTATACTCCTCCTCCACACCCTGGTTCATCAGTGACACTTGTATACTCCTCCTCTACATCCTGGTTCATCAGTGACACTTGTATACTCCTCCTCCACACCTGGTTCATCCCTGACACTTGTATACTCCTCCTCCACACCCTGGTTCATCAGTGACACTTGTATACTCCTCCTCCACATCCTGGTTCATCACTGACACTTGTATACTCCTCCTCCACACCTGGTTCATCACTGACACTTGTATACTCCTCCTCCACATCCTGGTTCATCACTGACACTTGTATACTCCTCCTCCACATTTTGGTTCATCACTGACACTTGTATACTCCTCCTCCACATCCTGGTTCATCAGTGACACTTGTATACTCCTCCTCCACATCCTGGTTCATCACTGACACTTGTATACTCTTCCTCCACATCCTGGTTCATCACTGACACTTGTATACTCCTTCTCCACATCCTGGTTCATCACTGACACTTGTATACTCCTCCTCCACACCTGGTTCATCACTGACACTTGTATACTCCTCCTCCACACCTGGTTCATCACTGACACTTGTATACTCCTCCTCCACATCCTTCATCAGTGACACTTGTATACTCCTCCTCCACATCCTGGTTCATCACTGACACTTGTATACTCCTCCTCCACACACTGGTTCACCAGTGACACTTGTATACTCCTCCTCCATACACTGGTTCATCAGTGACACTTTCTCCTCCTCACAACTGGTTCAAGTGACATGTACTCCTCCTCCACACACTGGTTCATCACTGACACTTGTATACTCCTCCTCCACACACTGGTTCATCACTGACACTTGTATACTCCTCCTCCACACACTGGTTCATCAGTGACACTTGTATACTCCTCCTCCACACACTGGTTCATCAGTGACTCCTCATTCTTCAGAGACCTCCTTTAATTAACAGCTGACACTCTTCCGCCTTCCGTTTAGCCAGAGCGCGGACCTTCCTCTGACTTTGGACTACTATTGCCTTCCCAGTTTCTCCCTAGGACGGCCAATCTTTGATTTAGAGTCCCAGATTTCAATGCTAATTATTTAACCCAACTCATTTCTTCTTTACGTGAAGCTCAGAGAGGAAGGAACTTGCATTCAACAAATATTTTATTTGGACTGGTCAGCACTGATGAAGCCACGAGAGGCGAAAAGTTTCATTTTACTAATGTCCTGAGCTATACGTAGGTGTTCCTGCCCACATTAATGTCTCAAATATTGATTACATTTCTCTCTCGCTCTCTCTCTCTCTCTCTCTCTCTCTCTCTCTCTCTCTCAAAGTCTCACGGGGTTCGAACCTCCTCGGGGTTGATTAGCTTCCAACGAGGCGGTTCTAGACACGCCCTCTTCCTAGAGGGATGGGTAGGGGCTTTTTATGCTAGCTAAGGGCTCTTGATTCAAGGATTCGAGGCAACCCTACCTGGAGGCTATTCCGGGGGTCAACGCCTCCACGGCCCGGTCCACGACCAGGCCTTCCGGTGGATCAGGGGCTGATCAACCAGGCTGTTACTGCTGGCCGCACATAGTCCAGCATATGAACCCTGTTCCCATTTCCCAGGTGCTGTGTGATTCCGTACGCTTTTATAGCTTCCCATGGATAATAATAATAATAATAATAATAATAATAATAATAATAATAATAATAATAATAATAATAATAATAATAATAATAATAATAATAATAATAATAATTATAATAATAATAATAATAATAATAATTTCTACAAGTATATGAAACAACTTATACAGACTTAGTTGATGGCATACTATATAGAAAACTCTTGGCTATGCAAAGCATTTCGGGTAACTTAGGCTAATCTTGTGTCCCAGGATGCGACCCACACCAGTCGGCTATCATCCAGGTGCCTTCTGACTGCTAGGTGAAGAGGGACACCAGGTGTAAGGATACACGCCCAGTATTTCCACCCGTACCGGGAATCGAACCACGGACACTCAGTGTGTGAGCTGTGTATGCCTCACACACAGCAATACCGCTTCTCTACATCACCTTTTACACTATGAAGGAACAAACTCTGAGTGTGTATATTGAACCCGTGTGAGGGACACAGCTGACTGCTTGGACTTGCTCTCAGAGACACACACACGAGGTACTTACCTGGCTTCTATCACTTAAACATCCGGTACTTACCTGGATTGTGTGACTCAGGTACTTACCTGGTCTATGTGACTCAGGAACTTACCTGGGCTGTGTGACTCAGGTACTTACCTGGTCTGTGTGACTCAGTTACTTACTCGGTCTATGTGACTCAGGAACTTACCTTATCTGTGTGACTCAGGTACTTACCTGGATTGTGTGACTCAGGTACTTACCTGGTATGTGTGACTCAGGTACTTACTTGGGTCCCGGTACTTACCCGATCTATGTAACTCGGAGGTCCCGGGACTTACCAGGTTACAGAGCCACTCGTCCTGGAGTGTTGCAGAAATGTTGCAGTCAAGGTTTCAATGCTGCAACAGGATCCATCCGGCCATTTACAAACTCCGGCGATATGATCAATTTGTAAAGCGGCTTTGTATATACATAAATATAATCGTATCTGCGTGTTTACATTCCGCTGTTAAAATAACGGATTGGAAAGCGGTTTTTTCCCATCGTGTTTACAATAAAATATTGAATGGAAGGACATGTGTCGCTTCCTAATTCATCAATACTCTTCTCCTAGCTCTTAATCTGCTCCTAGCTCTTACTCTGCTCCTAACTCTTACTCTGCTCCTAGCTCTTACTCTGCTCCTAGCTCTTACTCTGCTCCTAACTCTCACTCTGCTCCTAACTATTACTCTGCTCCTAACTATTACTCTGCTGCTTCTTAACAAAGAATAATGGAAAAAAATGGTAATTTCCTTGGAATTAGTATTAATAATAATAATAATAATAATAATAATAATAATAATAATAATAATAATAATAATAATAATAATAATAATTCAATTCCTGGTTATTTTTCCTTAAGGACTAATGTAAGGTAAAGAGGTTATGGCACAGCATCAACAAATTTCGCAGTCACACTAGAGCGCAGCTGTCATATGAGAGCGCAGCTGTCATATGAGAGCGCAGCTGTCATATGAGAGCGCAGCTGTTGCATGAGAGCGCAGCTGTCACATGAGAGCGCAGCTGTCATGAGAGCGCAGCTGTCACATGAGCGCAGCTGTCACATGAGAGCCAGCTGTCACATGAGAGCGCAGTGTCCATGAGCGCAGTGTCATGAGGCGCAGCTGTCACATGAGAGCGCAGCTGTTGCATGAGAGCGCAGCTGTCACATGAGAGCGCAGCTGTCACATGAGAGCGCAGCTGTTGCATGAGAGCGCAGCTGTCACATGAGAGCGCAGCTGTCACATGAGAGCG
The DNA here is from genome assembly GCA_009830355.1 of Cherax destructor. Classification (NCBI taxonomy): domain Eukaryota; kingdom Metazoa; phylum Arthropoda; class Malacostraca; order Decapoda; family Parastacidae; genus Cherax; species Cherax destructor. Next base: position 201,359 of record WNWK01002151.1, on the reverse strand, counting down.
CAGCTGTCACATGAGAGCGCAGCTGTCACATGAGAGCGCAGCTGTTGCATGAGAGCGCAGCTGTCACATGAGAGCGCAGCTGTTGCATGAGAGCGCAGCTGTCACATGAGAGCGCAGCTGTCACATGAGAGCGCAGCTGTTGCATGAGAGCGCAGCTGTCAGCATGAGAGCGCAGCTGTCACATGAGAGCGCAGTGTCACATGAGAGCGCAGCTGTCACATGAGAGCGCAGCTGTTGCATGAGAGCGCAGCTGTCACATGAGAGCGCAGCTGTCACATGAGAGCGCAGCTGTCACATGAGAGCGCAGCTGTCACATGAGAGCGCAGCTGTACCATGAGAGCGCAGTGTACCATGAGAGCGCAGCTGTCAAATGAGAGCGCAGCTGTCACATGAGAGCGCAGCTGTCACATGAGAGCGCAGCTGTCAAATGAGAGCGCAGCTGTACCATGAGAGCGCAGCTGTCAAATGAGAGCGCAGCAAGCCTCTTTGATCTTTAATTCTGACGAGTTACTGCCAAGGTGAATATTGATAGCTGGATCATACGTCTGGCAGCCAGGCATCACATGGGGCTGCCAGGCATCACATGGGGCTGCCAGACACCACACGGGGCTACCAATCATTACACTGGGCTGCCAGTCATCACACGGGGCTGCCAGGCACCACACGGGGCTGCCAGGCACCACACGGGGCTACCAATCATTACACTGGGCTGCCAGCCATCACACGGGGCTGCCAGGCACCACACGCTGCTGCCAGACATTACACGAGGCTGCCATGCAATATATGGGGCTGCCAGGCATCACACGGGGCTGCCAGAGATCACACGGGGTTACCAGGCATCACACGGGGCCGCCAGGCACCACACGGGGCTGCCAGGCACCACTCGGGGGCTGCCAGACATTACACGAGGCTGCCAGGCACCACACGGGGCTATCAATCATTACACAGGGCTGCCAGGCATCACACGGGGTTGCCAGGTACCACATGGGGTTGCCAGGCACCATACGGTGCTGCCAAGCATCACACGGGGCTGTCAGGCAACACACGAGGCATCATACATCACACTGGGCATCATACATCACACTGGGCATCATACACCACACTGGGCATCATACATCACACGGGGCATCATACATCACACGGAGCATCATACATCACACGAGGCATCATACACCACACGGGGCATCATACACCACACGAGGCATCATACATCACACGAGGCATCATACATCACACGGGGCATCATACATCACAGGGCATCATGCACCACACGGGGCATCATACATCACACGGAGCATCATACATCACACGAGGCATCATACATCACACGGGGCATCATACATCACAAGGGCATCATGCACCACACGGGGCATCATACATCACACGGAGCATCATACATCACACGGGGCATCATACATCACACGGAGCATCATACATCACACGAGGCATCATACACCACACGGGGCATCATACACCACACGAGGCATCATACATCACACGAGGCATCATACATCACACGGGGCATCATACATCACAAGGGGCATCATGCACCACACGGGGCATCATACACCACACGAGGCATCATACATCACACGGGGCATCATACACCACACGGGGCATCATACATCACACGGGGCATCATACAAGGGGACTCATACTGCCGCTTTCAGCTCCAGTGAATAACTTTGAAACCAAAAATCAACTGTCTGATGTTTTTCGGCGGTACTGAATGTGTCTTCGTAGCTCCTGCCTTCAAGGGAGTACCTTGATGATAGTGAAAGGATCTTGATTCAACGAATTGGAGCTACTCTTCTCTTCATTGGATTAATCAAGATAACCTTTCTTTCCCCCAGGCGTTAATAACCCATACAGATTTAGAGCAACTGAGTTCCAGTGTAGTCCAGCTTGCGTTGACAATTTTGTGGGATAGTTGTGAGCTGTTGTAACTACTTATGTTTCATAGGATTAATTATCTATGTTAGTATGCAGAGTTCCTTGACCTAAACGCACAAATAACCCGCACATAGAAGAGGCTTGCGACGACGTTTCGGTCCGACTTGGTCCAAGTCTGACTGAAACGTCATGATAACTTTCTTTCTTCCGTGTACGAGTTACTTGTTTGTGTGTGTGTTTGTGTGTGTGTGTGTGTGTGTTCGTGTGTGTGTGTGGGGGGGGAGCTGCACAGGTCTTGTTCTTGAGCATTGATGATGTTCTTACCGTGGTATTGTGACATCTATTTCCCATGAATACTAAACTTTTCAGTTTTACACACTTTGGCTATTTGTAGCTGGTAGACACTTGTCCTGTAGAAAGATTACACGAGACGTTAGTTATGCCAGCTATGGTATCCTGGATGGTTGTTGATAACGTTTCAATGGTGTTAAGGAATATATTATTAATAGTATCCATTACTGAGAATTTGATGAATAAGACACGCTCTTCTGTCAAGGACTGAGGGACTGATCCCTTCAAAATTTCCAGTATTAAAAATCACCTCTGTAATCGACTGAAGAAGCGTGCTACCAGGCGAAACGTTTCGGCAATAAAGATATATGTTTGCTGTACATGGACAGTTGAGGAGTCTTTTAAAATGTAATCAAAAGGAGTTTTTCCATCTCAGATATGTGACAAACAGTGTTACATTGAAGGTTGATCTAAACCCATATAATGGAGTTTATAAGCCTTTCAGAAAGTGACAGACGAGAAGAGATTCATGTCATGTTAGCGACGGATAAGAAGTGATTCACGTCATGTTGGGTAGGAATATATCTAATCAACTTGTCTTTAGCCTATTTTTTTATTAATATCAAAGTCAAGAGAGAGAGACACACAGTGACAGAGACAGAGACAGAGAAAGACAGAGACAGAGGCAGAGACAGAGACAGACAGAGACAGTGGGTTGAATCCAGAAGGAATTAGATTCATTAAAAGGAAGCCAAATATGACTTTAAAATGTATACAAACTCAATGATAATTAACAATAAACACTCAACTAATATAAACTTTACTATATAAACGTCAGTATTCTTTTGTACCATAACTGTTGGATTGATGATCTGAGGTGCGAGAGCTGGTGAATTTCTCGAAAGCACAGGCGCTCAAGAATTAGTAAAAAATCCAAATTATTATTATTATTATTATTATTATTATTATTAATATCGTTGTTGTTATTCGGCCATTAATATGGACCAAGAACTGGAGTCAGCCTGGTGAGTGGAGTACACTTGAGAACGGAAGTGTTTAGCTAGCAGATTGCGGTTTGGTTAAGCACACTCAAAATTATCATGACTGAGATGAGATAACCAGATTAATTTCGCTACGAGGATTATGGAAGGCTCAAGAGGTGCGCTTGAATGCTCGCTGACACGGGGGAATCCGTGGAAAACAAGAGTTCGCGCTAAGCGGGTGACCACCTGCAGTAACGTGGTCATGTGACTACGGAAGCATGATAGTTTAAGAGATTTTATATATATACTGCAAAAAACATATAATTTCAGCAACTCATGATTTCTAAGCCAAATTAAATTGAAATCCCAGCTGCGCCACTGCGTGCGCACCATATCAACATCCTGCGTGCGCTAAGCAGAAGCGAACCTCCGTGCCACTCTTGGCGTGGCTTATGTCTCGCTCTACCCAGAGCATCTGGGGATAAATTTATTCTCCCTGGGACACTTGTCCTTGTTCTGCCCTCTGGGCACGTCAAAAATCGGGGAACCATTCATTAACTAAACATTTTTTTTTCACGCTGATAATATTTTGCGATCTAGGAGGAGGTGGTGAGGGTGTGCGCTATTTCCGTTTCTCTACCTGTAAGGAACTCCTCTTTCATTAGGTTAGGTGAGGTTTGTCAGGAAACAGGACAAGTGTTTCCTGACGCGGGAGGTTTTGATCATCTGACTGAGACCTTCCACTGGCTTACTGGTCCCTCCCTTCATATATAAAAACAATTATTAGCTTTTCTCTTTCACCGTCAAGCTTTGAGCCGTATTTCTCTCCAGGGTTCCGGGAGGCAGGGTTGGATGAGAGGCCTAGGGAGTGTCAAGGCCTAACACCAAGTATGTCCATTAAGAATTTACCAAAGTCAGACAGACAATACAATTCTAAATAAATATAAAAAAAAAGAAATAAAGTATTAGTTATTTAAAAATTATCAACAAGATATTTTAATTATAAGGAGGATTAGAGAAGCTATGAATTAATTTGAGAGTTCTCATTATATTCGTGAATGGGGCATTTTGAGTGAAATAAAATTTGGAAACAACTGTATATAAAATCATAAGCCCACCAAGCCAGGTACACCCATCCTGTCGAAACAATCAAAAAAATGTATCACGTTCGTGCATGTCGGTTTAACTGGGCGAATAAACCTGGTGAATAAACCTGGTGAATAAAACTGCGTGAATAAAATCTCAAAGGGTTGGTCTTCCAAGGAAACTGGAGCGTGTGGTGGGAAGTCTTGTTCAGCCATCCTATAATACTCTCAGAAGAACAAAAGTCCACAAAACTGGACATCTTATGATATTCCCCACAATATTCTCCCGTAGAACTTGTATTCATCAGTTCTCGGAAAGTGACAGGTTCAATAATACACTCAGTACAAATAGCTAGCTAATATCTAGCAGTGCTAAATGCCTTGTGCATATTTCATAACATAATATCGCACATTCCCTATCGAATTCCAGTCGAAAGTGAGGCGAGTTAAAGCAGGTTATTAACTGCAGCTCACAGTCGTCTCGGTCCACCAGGCGCTAGTCAAAACAAAAAAAAATAGGCCAGTTTATTTATTTATTTTTTGGCCTCACCGAAGTCGTGAGTTGTATGAGACGATGTGTGTGTGTGTCAGTGTGTGTGTGTGTGTGTGTCAGTGTGTGTGTGTGTGTGTCAGTGTGTGTGTGTGTCAGTATGTGTGTGTGTGTCAGTGTGTGTGTGTGTGTGTGTGTGTGTGTGTCATTGTGTGTGTGTGTGTCAGTGTGTGTGTGTGTGTGTGTGTGTGTGTGTCAGCCTCACCAGTGACTGAAACTATATTGAATGTTAATTTACACACACACACACACATGCGCGCGCGCGTTTCTAAATATCAGTTATTGCCTTCACATCAGATCAATACTCACATGACTTCATAAAGCTGTGCGCAGAAAACAATTGAATCAATGGGACAAAAAAAAATTTAGTCAATTGTTTTAACAACAACCATAAGCTTATTACTCATGATAAAATACCATAAACGTGTTTTGAGTAATACAATTAAATCCCTCCGTAATAAATTCAGTGGTAATTACATTTAGATTTAAACAGATTTCCAGCAATTACAGTTACAAACTACCACGCAATAAGCTGAGTTGGATCACTACCATTATTATCTAAACATTATATTATGTATTATGTTCTCGTTGTTTGCCATTGTTTAATGCGGCACTCTGTCAAAGCCGGAAATTATATAATATACGAGTGCATTACGGTTAAAAAGGCCTGTTTGCGCAGCATTTATTCTCTGGGTTATACGATGCGTAACGAGGGTAATTAATAATTGGAGTAGCAGTCCACAGGTGTGTCCTGTGTGTCAGGTGACACACACGGAGTGCTCCTACATCACCAAGCAGGTGTAGGAAGCACCCCAGCGGTTCCTAGGATAATATTATGTTGCAGGATGCTACGTGTCCCGCCAGCATCAGCAGTGGCAATTTTTAATGGTACACAATACAGACATGAGGAATTACACACAGGTGCAACACCTGGGTGTCTTTATTAGGTACAGATGCAACACCTAGGTGTCTTTATTAGACACAGGGGCAACACCTGGGTGTCTATACGAAGACGACAGTAGAAAAGATAAGTCTCTCAGCATCAGACATGCGCAGAAGATAGTGGAAGATAAGGTAGAGTCCACCGGCCCGGTGCGCTAGGAGTCCTCAGAAGTGGCAATACAGTGGTGAAATGTACTGACAGTATGCAAATAAGACGCGATACGTGGGTTATGACATTTTATTTATGAAGACGTTTCGCCACCAGTGACTAGAGCAACAGCAGTAGTACCATTGAGAGAGAGAGAGACAGACATACAGACAGACAGAGACAGTCAGAGACAGAGAGGAGGAATGGGATGTAAAACGTCTATTTTCCGTACTAATGTTTTTAATTACTAATTAGAATAACAATGCCAGGTTTCCACTGAAGGTAATCAAAGGTAATGGACCTGAATCCCCCCAGAACGCGGGGGGAACCGTGAGAGGAGGGTGTCGTCACTAAGGTAATTCCCACAAATGCTAATCCACACTGCTGATTAAGTTCCTCTGAGCTGCCCACAAATTTCATATTGAATCGACTCTCCCGCCACGATAACGAGATCCTGTCACCATCCCTTAAAAAATAAACATTGGAGATCAGTTGTTTACTGGTTTCGTTGTTTAGTGAGTGCCACAGATGGTGCTTGTTTACCGTCTATGTTTTTTGCTTGAAAGGGGAGTCAAGGAATTAGTTTAATACCTTTATACCTCTCATACCCATTCTGAGGTGGGTCGTGGAAAGATAAAAGGGGCATAATGGGTTCAGAGACTGGGCATCTGTATTTTGATTGTTAAACAAGTTACAATGATAATAAGCTATTTACAAATTAATGATCTGGTGACATTCGTAATTAGAAGTTTATACGTACATGAATTAAGTCCCCCTGAAAAATGATTGTAATATAACTTATATTTGATGATGAGTTATAATGCCCACTATCTTAGAAAGGTATGGTTGAATATAGGTACATTTAAGTGCTCATGTGTTATTTACAATAGGCAAAGGTCGGGGTATTCTTTTTCCAGAATGGGAATATACCACCGTGGATGTAGTACTTTGACATTTCTTGATCATTTGTGAGTGAGTGGTCACCAAAATCATTATTTTCTTTCACATCCCAGAACGTAATGACGGCGGGTGCGACATTTCCTCTAGAAAAACTTTCATTTAGGTGAGTCTTCATCAGCTGGTGATGCAGCTTCCCAGAGGTACTTGTAGCACAGTCAGAGCCTGGCAGCAGTGACATCCTAGAGCCTGGCAGCAGTGACATCCAAGAGCCTGGCAGCAGTGACATCCAAGAGCCTGGCAGCAGTGACATCCTAGAGCCTGGCAGCAGTGACATCCTAGAGCCTGCTAAATTTGTTGGGTGTACCATAGACATCCGTCTCGTCCTGCATAATGGAATGATGATAGACTGACTGGTGTCGGTTGTTCCTCATCCAATGAAGGTCAGTTGAAGTTTTTTTTTATTATTGTTCCCAACGTTGTAATCAACTCCCTCCTGAAGGTGTGTGCCTTCGCCAATTCATCATATCTATCCTGCATTTGAAGACAAGTTTAAGATGGAATCCACAAAAGGTTAACTATGATTCCACTGTCTGCGGTGCCACCATACCTGTGTCTGGCTTCTGACACAAACGTGGCACAACTGACACTAATGGCCATCTATAAATGATTGAAAATCACAGTTATTGTCAACTTTGGATACATAGACACATTTGAGGGCAAGGAGCATAACACACAGTTCAGTTTGAATACTGGAAGCCCAATTATTGATGCATGCCTCAATTTCAATACAGAAATCAACACTCTGCATGACAACGGCGCTGCTAGCTGCACCAGGGCGGCTGGAGAACACAACTATCAACATGCATAATTTGTGGATGAGAGAGAGAGAGAGAGAGAGAGAGAGAGAGAGAGAGAGAGAGAGAGAGAGAGAGAGAGAGAGAGAGAGAGAGAGAGAGAGAGAGAGAGAGAGAGAGAGAGAGAGAGAGAGAGGTTTACCGCTACAATTGTTTACTCTGTCATTATCGGTCAAGGATAGTGGTACAGCTGGCCCGGACATTAATGTTTATTCAAGCTCACGAATTACATATTTTTTTTAAATATAAATTTTAATTATATATTTTTAATTATCAGTATATATAATTACCTATTAATATGATATGTTTATTACTTATTAGTAATTTATTGCCTATTGGTAATTGCCTATTTGTATCTATCCCTTAGTGTTTACCTCTTCGTAAATAGCCATTTATAAATGTCTATTCGTAATAAACTCTTTACAGTCTCATGAGCAGAACTATGCAGTTAAATGTGTCATCTACAATTGATAATCTCTCATATAAATATTTAATGACTAACAGGTGTCTTTTTCGAATGTCATTTCACTATTGTTAAAATGTACAGGTATATATATATATATATATATATATATATATATATATATATATATATATATATATATATATATATATATATATATATATGTGTGTGTGTGTGTGTGTGTGTGTGTGTGTGTGTGTGTGTGCGTATGTACTCACCTAATTGTGGTTGCAGGGGTCGAGACTCAGCTCCTGGCCCTGTGTGTGTGTGTGTTTCGTGCAATAATTTCGCAAAAAATCATTCTGAAACTAACGAAAAAAATATATTTCACTATGTTTGTTTATTATTAAATTATAGTAAACTTATCTAAAATATATTTAGTTGGATTAGGCAAAATTAAATTGCGCTTGTTATGATAAGGTTAGGTAAGTTTTCTAAGGTTCTTTTGGTACATTAACATAAATGAAAAATATATATCTTTGAACGTATAAGATAAAATTTTAGAAAGGACTTAATTTTAAACGAGTTCTTGCTAATTGACCAGTTTTACCTATTCGGCACGACATATATATATACCCGTGTGGGTTATCCAGTGCTAAGAGCGGTGGAGGCTCGATTTTCTGTCCATTAATTCCGGGCACGGTCTCTAACCAATTAGACTGTTGGTGATTGCCGAGAACAAGACCTGGAGCGAGGATAGACCTGGCAGATACCACAGGAAACCAATGTACTTAGACGCAGAGGGCGCAGGTTCAAATCCTTTTCTGGAATGAGAGAATGTTTGTAAATCATTTCGCTCACACACACATACACACACACACACACACACACACACACACACACACACACACACACACACACACATTTGTGTGTGTGTTGATTCACTGTGATTTTAGATACACGGATATTCATATGTATATACATTGTAATGGTAGTAAACAGATTCGTTCATGTGTATACATTGGAACTTTACTTACAAATACGTACGTGTATACAGTGTAACGTTAGCTGGAGACTCAAACGTGTGTACACATTGCAGTGGTGCTGAGCAGTCACCTCGGAGGCCTCGAAGCGCACGAATTCCCCCCAAAAATTATATTATTGAATTTCTGAAGCCCGTAATTCTGAGCTGTCATCATGTTAGTCAAGGCATGTACTCGTCAGCTTCCCCTGAATAATAAAACCACTAGCCACTTACGTAAGGATAAACCACCAACCGCAGACGCAAAATAAACCGCCAACCACTAAACAGCTGAAACCGCCTTCCACTGAAGGAAAAAAAACGAAAACTCACTCTCTCTCTCCCCACTGAGTTCATTTCTCCAGCAGCCACCACTGAGGTGGTACTGGTAACGTAGGTGCCAACGTCTCCGTAACTACAGTCTCCATTCGTCTAAAAATCCCTCAAACATTTCGCAAGTTTTAGATAAAGGAGATAAGTAGGTAATGAAAGTGCCTTCACTGCCTAGTTAGCGAATATATTGGCCAAGTTGGCTGGAAGTATTGGGCAATAGAGAGCATAACTCACCCCGGGGTGAGGCCAGGCCAATGCTAGGCAAGGCCAGGATAGCCAGGCCAGACCAGGCAAGGCCAGGAAAGGCCAGGCCAGGTCAGGCCAAACCAGACCAGGCCAGGGTAAAACTGCTGACCAAATCCACGTAAACAAAACTAAGAAGACACTTTTGGTCCCCCGGGAAGCTTAATCTTTTCGTGAGGAAGAGGTAAAGCCAAGATAACAGGAGGAAGGAAGATGATAACGGAAGGAGCAAAGACACTGATAACAGGAGGAATAAGGAAACTGTGACGAAATAAATTGGATTGCATGACATATAAAGGGCCTCAGATGCCTGTGTTGGACTACACGCAGCGAGCACCAACAGCCTGATTGACCAGGTTAACAAGGAAGCTAGGTCTGCCACCAGGAGATGCACAAGATGTTGGTCACTGTGACACAGACGACCTAACTGAGTATCGGGTCAGTTTCGAGCTGACCACGGAACGGGTGACGTTTGAACCCAAGGCGAGTTAGTAGTACATAAAACTCCAGGCCAGTTCGTCTCACACTTATATACGTAGGATCGAGCCTCCATCTCTCCTTCACAGTCTAATGGATTAAGCGCTTCATTAAAAGTATTTATACGAATAAACGGAATAAAGAACAAGGACTCGAACTGGGGTCCTTACATGTAGAATGTTCAAGGCTGTACCACTGAACCACGAACCATAGTTAGACCCCGTTCATTCTTATATTCATTACGACTTATCTTAAGTTCATGTAATATATACCTTAACCAACATAGTGAAGTTTGCTCTATGTGTTATGACCATTAATAATTACTTAGATCTGAGACAGAATTAAGTCTGCTTTACGGAGTATTTTTAACGTCTTGATCAAGTCTCGCTGCTTCTCCTCTATTCTAGTACTGACAAGTTTTATTTCCTTATTATCTTTTTGTCTTAGCTTATAGGTCATCCCTCGTCGCTCCAGGACTAATATCAATGACAATCTTTGGAACTTGTCTAGTTTCTGAATAAGTTTGTACAAGTAAGTGTGCTGCCTGTACTGTTATGGACCTGTAATACCTCGTGTTGGGTGTCCTGAAGGATATTGTTGTGTACTCACCTCTTTGTGGCTGTAGGGATCAATCCACAGCTCCTGGCCCCGCCTCTTCACTGGTCGCTGCTGTGTGTGTGTGTGTGTGTGTAATATAACGTGCACATGAACTCCTTACCTGCCTTCCGGTGCTAATGACTTGCAGGTAAATAGCCAGGTAAGAAGCAGGTGCTCAGTCCTTTCATTCTTCCTTTTCTTAAGTTATGTTGAGTTTATGTCCCCTGAGGCCTTCTGTCTCCCTCCCTCCCTCCCTCCCTCTCTCTCTCTCTCTCTCTCTCTCTCTCTCTCTCTCTCTCTCTCTCTCTCTCTCTCTCTCTCTCTCTCTCTCTCTCTCTCTCTCTCTCTCTCTCTATCTCTCTCTCTTTCTCTCTCACTCTCACTCTCACTCTCTCTCACTTCAAAATTCACGTCGTACTTCAGTCTTCTCTTGAAACTGAGAGAGTGGAAAATGCTTCACGACACCTGACCTGTACAGTGTATACCAAATATTAAAGGCATGGTGCCAGGATTTTCTTTAGATTCCCTGTTCAACCAGACTGTTGCTGTTGCCGGCCCGCTGGCCCCACACATCCCTCACAGAATGGCACTTGGCGAAGACAATGGTATCGTTTCCTTGATTCGAAAATATTCCCTAGTACAAGAACGAAATAGATACTTTCCAACAGATATTAAGATACTCTCACACAACACGAGTATATGCAAAAAAAAAAAAAAAAAAAGATACTCCCCCACAGCAATTATCTCCATCGAAAAAGATACTCTTCTGCATTTGGTCTTCAGAACGAGAGATGTAATAGACAGAGAACTATTACAGTTATAAAAAATGATAATAGCCAATGTTATTTTTTTAAGAGAAATTGGGACTTAGAAGTAAATTTTGTAAAAATATATTTAAAAAGTTGAATCGATTTTTGTTTTAAAGAGAGAGAGAGAGAGAGAGAGAGAGACAGACAGACAGACAGACAGACAGACAGACAGAGAAAGAGAGGAACATATCTGTGCAGGCAGTGTGGAAGTATCAAGAGAGAGAGAGGGGCAACAAGATGAGAGAAAGTGTGGTGGAGCATCATCAAGGAAGGTGAGAGCGTGTAAGAGGCCAGGTAACGTGTCCAGATGGTGATGATACCAGCTGGGCGATGACACCAGCTAGGCGATGACGCCAGCTAGGTGACGATGCCGGGAGGTGAGACACGATGTGTGATGAATTGTTACGACAAGCAAGTGTCCTGTCTCTGCGTTGGTGAGAAGATGCAAGGAAGCACTTGTAAAACGCAGAGAGAGAGAAAGAGAGAGAGAGAGAGAGAGAGAGTGAGAGAGAGAAAGACGGTGAGAGAGAGTTTCATCCGGTTCGAAGGACCACTACTGTGGAGGATGGGCTCCTAAGATATAATAGACTGTCTTGCTACTTAGCTTATTGATGAATCCAAGATGTCGCAGCCGTCCCCATCACCTTCTCAGGGGATCCATCTATGGCCTCATTCTCCACAGGGCTGTAAGGTAAACATCAAGTGATTATAACTATTGCCCCAAAGGAGCATATGCCCATATTTCAGTCTTAAATGGACTGAAAGGCGGCTTACTCACTTGTTTGGACTTAAAAGTCCACGCATAACCGCCGTCAAATAGGTAAATTTTGATGTTCTTAACTACAAGAACTGCGCAGACCCCTGTTTAACAAGAACACAAACATACCTTGCTCGTGTAACTTTGAGCGATGGTGTTGGCTCCACCATATACGGCGGAAATGCTGTCTTGATTGTAGAATGCCGCTGAAGTCACAGTCTTGTTTCGATGGAATTCACTTGCGATTGTCTCTACGTTTGTCTTGCAGTAAATTGAAGCTGCGCACACTTCTGAATATACCGCGATTTTCACTAAACGCGCTGGAACAGAGTTCTTATCTGATTTCCCGACGTTAGTGGAGGTTAAATTAGAATAACGGATGCATACGACTAATGTCTTTGTCCGGTTTATACACCGCGCCGTAGCTCCCGTCCTTTCGGTGACCAAATTCAATCTGACCTCTCGTGCTGCCTCGTGCTGCCTCGTGCAGCCACGAGGTGCCTCGTGGTGCTGTGGTCAGCACAATTCGTGACACACTGTAGTCAGTACATCTGGCTTGAATTAAATTGTTTTTCTCAGCCAGACGCGCCTCCTCTGGCCCTTTCCTAAGGGAGGAAAGGGTGAGGGCCCTTAACAAGGGTAGTAAGGGCGCATACCCCCCTCCTTTGGAGAATTTTCTCCACAGAGAGAGAGAGAGAGAGAGAGAGAGAGAGAGAGAGAGAGAGAGTGAGAGAGAGTTCAGTGTAAATTTAAATATATAACAATTTATTAACGTAGCGGCCAACAATAATAATAAAATATCGAAGCTTTTAGCAATATCACAGTGATCAAACTGACGCTGCTGCAAAATGTGGAATGTATATCAAAATGTGAAATATATCTATCAAAATGTGTAATATATCTATCGAAATGTGGAATATATCTATCAAAATGTGGAATGTGTATCTATCAAAAAAATGTGAAATGTATCTATCAAAATGTGGAATATATTTATCAAAGTGTGGAATATATCTGTCAAAATGTGGAATATGTCTATCAAAATGTAGAATATATCTATCAAAATGTTGAATATATCTATCAAAATGTTGAATATATCTATCAAAATGTTGAATATATCTTTTAAAATGTATTTATATATCTATAAAAATGTTGAATATGTCTATTCGAATATATTATTATATCTATCAAAATGATGAAAACATCCATCCAAACGTTGAATATATCTATCGAAATGCTGAATATGTCTACCAAAAATAGAATATGTCTATGAAAATATTGAACATGTCTATCAAAATGGCGGAATTTGTATATAATATTCATTTATTTGTCACCAAAATTTAAAATATATACAACGCAACTTTAATTACGAACCTAATTAGTTTCAACAAATTAGGGTAGCATAGATAACTATTAATGATTTCTCCGTGTGACTGACTAGGTAACGTTGACGTTAGTTTTCTAACTATCGTTGAAGAAGAACGAGAAAAAGGACACAGTCCCGTGACTGGAACAAAATTCCTGGAGAGGGTTTCGGGGGTCAACGCCCCCGCGGCCCGGTTTGAGACCAGGCCTCGTTACACAACACGCACATAGGCACATAGGAGGAAGATACCTATGTTCTTCTTGGTTCAAGTAGGACCGAAACGTCATCATAATGGTCGAAATGAGAGGAAAATTGATAGAAAGTCAAGTCTTGGCTTCCTGACCCGATTGAGAGTACGTGACTGAGAGTACGTGATTGAGAGTACGTGATTGAGAGTACGTGATTGAGAGTACGTGACTGAGAGTACGTGATTGAGAGTACGTGATTGAGAGTACGTGACTTGTTTCTGGTTTTTTGTTTTCGTCTCGCGACCTGTTGGTTGTATGTGTGAAAAACAAACGAATCAGTTGGGATATATTGAAAATATGCCTAAAGAAGGATGTCGAGACTGTTCTCGTGCAGTCAACACGAGACACTTCTCGTGCAGTGAACGCTAGGCAGTTCTCGTGAAGTCAACACGAGACACTTCTCGTGCAAAAAAAAAATTCTAGCAAAGACATTTTTTAATTGTGAATGGAAGTTCAACAATTATCTGTAGACATTCCGCTTAACTAGTGTTCTTGTGAAAGCCAGCGCTGAGGCGCTGACACCAGGGTGTCAGCGCCTCAGCGTTCAATATGACGAAGTCGAAGCAGTGACATAACAAAAACAAAACAACATTCTGGTCAAGCAGTGCAAATGCGAATTCTCTTCAGTGCTTTCCAGCGCCTCGAGACATCATCGGAACAAGTGAAATTGTATTGGGTGAGCTTGTGGAAGACCTCATAACTGAACACCTCCAGCAACTGAGCCAGCAGTTATGGTGATACTCTTCTCTCCCCCTGGGACTCGTCTCACACCTCGACACCCAAACCCTTTGAAATTCCCTCTCCCCCGCCTGCCATTTTACGAACGAGAACAACTAATGGAGTTATCGCCTGATGGGAGGCTGCAAATAAAATCCAAACAAAACCCACTTGCGGATTCCTGGGTGCTATTCATGGAAGAGTAGGCCGACTCGTCTAAGTATAAGCCTCTGTGGGTATTGATGACATTTGCAATGATAAAGCCATCCGAGGTCGGTTTTTCAACACTCACGGCAGTGAAGACAAAAATCCTCAGAGGATGCATGCTGAGAAAGATCTAAGAATAAAAGTGTCCTCAGTTGCTCCCCACATCACTGATCTTTGTACTGAAATACAGCTCCATCTATTGCATTGATATGTAAGCACGAAGAAATCAATATTTACTTTTGCTTACAAAATTCTCAAATAGTATGTTACCTTAACAATGACGTACATGTCTTAAGGTTGGCTGTTTGAAATAAGCGTAGCAGCAAAGAATGACGTTTGTAAACGAGGGTAATAAATGTGTGTCACGACGCTTGTCGTTATAAAGACGTTAACTTCAGCGAAAGTGATGTCATCACCACCACCACACCACTCATGTCTCTACCACCACCACACCACTCATGTCTCTACCACCACCACACCACTCATGTCTCTACCACCACCACACCACTCATGTCTCTACCACTACCACACCACTCATGTCACCACCACCACCACCACACCACTCATGTCTCTACCACCACCACACCACTCATGTCTCTACCACCACCACACCACTCATGTCTCTACCACCACCACACCACTCATGTCACCACCACCACCACCACACCACTCATGTCTCTACCAGCAACACACCACTCATGTCTCTACCAGCACCACACCACTTATGTCTCTACCAGCACCACACCACTCACGTCACCACCACCACCACACCACTCATGTCACCATCACCACACCACTCATACCACTACCACCACACCACTCATGTCACAACCACCACACCACTCATGTCACCACCATACCACTCACGTCACCGCCACCACACCACTCATATCACTACTCCCACACCACTCATGTCACCACCACCACACCACTCATGTCACTACCACCACCACACCACTCATGTCACTATCACCACCACACAAATCATGTCACAACCACCACACCACTCATGTCACCACCACCACACCACTCATGTCACTACCACCACATCACTCATGTCACCACCACCATACCACTCATGTCACTACCACCACATCACTCATGTCACCACCACCTCACCACTCATGTCACCACCGCCACACTACTCATGTTACCACCACCACACCACTCATGTCACCACCAACACATCACTCATGTCACCACCACCACACCACTCATGTCACCACCGCCACACTACTCATGTCACCACCACCACACCACTCATGTCACCACCAACACACCACTCATGTAACCACCACCACACCACTCATGTCACCACCACCACACCACTCATGTCACCACCACCACACCACTCATGTAACCACCACCACACCACTCATGTCACCACCACCACACCACTCATGTCACTATCACCACACCACTCATGTAACCACCACCACACCACTCATGTCACCACCACCACACCACTCATGTCACCACCACCACACCACTCATGTCACCAATACCACACCACTCATGTCACTACCACCACACCACTCATGTAACCACCACCACACCACTCATGTCACCACCACCACACCACTCATGTAACCACCACCACACCACTCATGTCACCACCACCACACCACTCATGTCACTATCACCACATCTCTCATGTCACCAGTGATGCCACTAATGAACTAACAGTAATATCTCAAATAAAAATAAAATAATAATCGGCATATCTTCGTCACAGTAATATTAATTTTATATTTAATTAATCACAGTAATTAAGAGAACGGAAACACCAAATTAATTATTAAGAGCAAATAATTTTTTTTTTTTCAAAATGAGACGTATATCAATTCTTTATAATTAAGTTTTTTGAAAATAATGTATGATTCTATATTTTATTAGGCTTACCTGAGGCTTTCCCCTTCCTAAATATTACTATTATTATTATTATTATTATTATTATTATTATTATTATTATTATTATTATTATTATTATTATTATTATTATTATTATTATTATTATTATTGTTAATATTTTTATTTTTATATTTATTATTATTATTATTATTATTATTATTATTATTATTATAATTATTTATCCCGGCGGGAACATCTTAAGTGGCTGCCATATTTCTTTTCCTACTTTTCGTCATTCTATCGCTTATAACTCGAGAACGCTTAATCCGATCGGCTTCAAATTTTCAGTGCTTTTATGACAGGTGACAGTTGTTGCATGACAGGTGACAGTTGCATGACAGGTGACAGTTGTTGCGTGACAGGTAACAGTTGTTGCATGACAGGTGACAGTTGTTGCATGACAGGTGACAGTTGTTGCATGACAGGTGACAATTGTTGCATACAGGTACAGTTTTCAACATGCTTTCTGACAGTACATGGTTGCATGCAGGTACTTGTGCAGAGTGACTTGTAGCGGTGCACGTTGCATGCGGTGCTTGTTGCTGACAGGGAGTGTACTTCACTGCACTGCTGCTCCACTAGCTGCACTAGGGATGCTCGCTCCCTTCAGCTGACTAGCGGATGCTCGCTACCTTCAGCTGCACTAGCGGATGCCGCTACCTCAGCTGCACTTAGCGGATGCTCGCTACCCTTCAGCTGAACTAGCGGATGCTGATGCTGCACCTTCCTTCTTCACTTAGATGTACTTATATACATTTTATATAATCGTATAGTTTTATGATTTCCATCTGGTTTCCACTCTGCGTCTCCTCTCGTCCGTTGACCTTCACTAACTAACTGTGCTGCTCCTTCAGTCGCGTGCTCTTCTTTTGAACTACGGATCTCGCCCTTAGCTGACTAAGATGCTCGCTACCTCCAGCTGTACTAGCGGATGCTGCTACCTTCAACTGCACTAGCGGTGTCCACCCTTCAGCTGCACTAGCGGATGCTCGCTACCCTTCAGCTGCACTGGGCGTTTCACTCCTTCATGCACTAGCGGATGCTCGCTACCCTTCAGGTGTACGCGGACTCGCTACCCTTCAGCTGCACTGGTGCTCGCTCCTTCAGCTGCCTTGCGTGCCTGCTCCCTCGCTGTACTTAGCGGATGCTCGCTACCCTTCAGCTGCACTAGCGGATGCTCGCTACCCTTCAGCTGAACTAGCGGATGCTCGCTACCCTTCAGCTGCACTAGCGGATGCTCGCTACCCTTCAGCTGCACTAGCGGATGCTCGCTACCCTTCAGCTGCACTAGCGGATGCTCGCTACCCTTCAGCTGCAGCGGGTCCACCCTTCAGCTGAACTGCGGATGCTCTCTCTTCAGCTGCACTACGGATCGCACCTTCCTGCTACGATGCTCGCACTCCCCACTAGCGATGCTGCACCCTTCCGCTGCGATGCTCGCACCCTTCAGCTGACTAGCGGATGTTCCTACCCTTCAGCTAGGATGCTCTCCCTTCAGCTGACAGCGGATGCTCGCTACCCTTCAGCTGAACTAGCGGATGCTCCACTCGCCTAGATGCTGTACGCTTCAGCTCCTAGATGCTACCTTCAGCTGAGCTAGCTTACCCTGCTCCTTCAGCTGCTCGTACCCTTCACTGTTAGCGGATGTCCTACCCTTCAGCTGCACTAGCGAATGCTCGCTACCCTTCAGCTGAACTAGCGGATTTTCGCTACCCTTCAGCGTAAGGCAACTCACAACCTCTGACTTTGTATGCGGTTGCATTTGTTTTTCTCCTCTGGGATATTCTCCTTCGGCATCTTCGTCTTTCGGATAATCTTCGTGGTTCTTCTTCAGTCAGCTTGTGCGTCTTCATTAACTACTGCAATACGAGACGTATACCAAGTACTTACCTGGAGTATACCTGGAGAGGGTTTCGGGGATCAACGCCCCTGTGGCCCGGTCTGTGACCATGCCTCGTGGTGGTTCAGAGCCTGATCAGTCAAGCTCTTACTGTTGGCTGCACGCAAACCGACGTACGAACCACAGCCCGCCTGATCAGGTACTGACACTAGGTGCCCGTCCAGGGTCTTCTTGAAGACATCCAGGGGTCTACTTGTGAAGCTTTCAACCAGCAGGCTATGATCCTTCAACTGTCTGCTCCACACATCAACTCAACATGATGAAGTGGCAGAGAAAACTTGAATATGGCAATGCAAAACTTATTATATATTTTTTTTTATTTTACTAAATTACTTTGAGAGTGTATAAATCTGTAGTGGAAGGAAGGCGGGGTAGGGGTCGTCCTAAGAAAGTTTGGAGGGAGGGGGTAAAGGTTTTGATTGTGAGGGGCTTGGACATCCAGCAAGCGTGCGTGAGCGTGTTAGATAGTGAGTGAAGACAAACGGTTTTTATGACTTGACGTGCTGTTGGAGTGTAAGGAAAGTAACATTTAGAAAGGGATTCAAGGAAACCGGCAGGCCGGACTTGAGTCCTGGAGGTGTGAAGTACAGATATGTTGTAGTTTTTTAACTGTAGTGTAAGCACGCCTCTGGCAAGACAGAGATGGAGTGAATGACGATGAAAGTGTTTCTTCATTTTCGGGTCACCCTGCCCTGGTGGGAAACGGCCGATGTGTTAATAATAAAAAATATAAATTACTTTCCCGTTCTTTCAGGTAAGAGAGTAAGTAAAGTTTAGCCGAAATGATGTTCTCAGCATTGCTTTAGCGTCTTCAGGAGTGATCGTCAGAGTGCCGGCACTGTACTTCCCATCTCCTGGACTCAAGTCCGGCCTGCCGGTTTCCCTGAATCCCTTCATGAATGTTACCTTGCTCACACTCCAACAGCACGTCAAGTCCTAAAAACCATTTGTTTCCATTTGCTTCTATCTAACACGTTCACGCATGCATGCTGGAAGTCCAAGCCCCTCGCATACAAAACCTTCTTTACACCCTTTACCTCAAAGTCATTCTATTTTGTTCCATCCTCTCTACATGTCCGAACCACGTCAACAACCCCTCCTCAGCCCTCTGGATAATAGTTTTGGTAATCCCACACCTCCTAATTTCCAAACTACGAATTCTCTGCATTATATTCACACTACACATTGCTCTCAGACATGATATCTCCACTGCCTCCAGCCTTCTCCTTGTTGCAACATTCACCACCCATGCTTCACACCCATATAAGAGCGTTGGAATAACTACTCTCATACATTCTCCTCTTTTCTTCCATGGACAAAGTTCTTTGTCTCCACAGACTCCTCAGTGCACCACTCACCTTTCTCCCATAGTCTGTTCTATGATTCACCTCATCTTTCATAGACCCATCTGCTGACACGTCCACTCCCAAATATCTGAATACATTCACCTCCTCCATACTCTCTCCCTCCAATCTGATATCCAATCTTTCGTTACCTTATTTTTTTGTTATCATCATCACCTTACTCTTTCCTATATTCATTTTTAATTTACCCTACCAAACTCATCTACCAACCTCTGCAACTTCTCTTCAGAATCTCCTAAAAGCACAGTGTCATCAGCAAAGAGCAACTGTGACTACTTCTACTTTGTGTTAGATTCTTTATCTTTTAACCCAACACCTCTTGCCAATACCCGAGCATTCATTTCTCTTACAACCCCATCTATAAATATATTGAACAACCACGGTGACATCACACGTCCTTGTCTAAGGCCTACTTTTACTGGGAAATAATCTCCCTCTCTCCTACATACTCTAACCTGAGCCTCACTATCCTCGTAAAAACTTTTCACTGCTTTCAATAACCTACCTCCTATTCCATACATTTGCAACATCTGCCACATTGCTTCCCCCCCCCCATCCACCCTGTCATACGCTTTTTCCAAATCCATAAATGCCACAAAAACATCTTTACCCTTATCTAAATACTCTTTACCTATATGTTTCAATGCAAATACTTGGTCTACACACCCCCTACCCTTCCTAAAGCCTCCTTGTTCATCTGCTATCCTACTCTCCGTCTTACTCTTAATTCTTTCAATAATAACTCTACCATACACTTTACCAGGTATACTCAACAGACTTATTCCCCTATAATTTTTGCACTCTCCTTTGTCCCCTTTGCCTTTATACAAAGGAACTATGCATGCTCTCTGCCAATCCCTAGGTACCTTACCCTCTTCCATACATTTATTGAATAAAGGCACCAACCACTCCAAAACTATATTCCCACCTGCTTTTAACATTTCTATCTTTATCCTATCATTCCCAGCTGCTTTACCACCTTTCATTCTACCCACTGCCCCACGAACTTTCCCCACACTCACAACTCGCTCTTCCTCACTCCTACAAATGTTATTCCTCCTTGCCCTATACACTAAATCACAGCTTCCCTATCCTCATCAGCATTCAACAATTCCTCAAAATATTCCCTCCATCTTCCTGATACCTCTAACTCTCCATTTAATAACTCTCCTCTCCTATTTTTAACTGTCAAATCCATTCGTTCCCTAGGCTTCCTCATCTTATTAATCTCACTCCAAAACTTGTTCTTATTTTCAACAAAATTTGTTGATAACATCTCACCCGCTCTCTCATTTGCTCTATTTTTACATTACTTCACCACTCTCTTAACCTCTCTTTTCCTTTCCATATACTCCTCCCTCCTTGCATCACTTCTACTTTGCAAAAACCTCTCATATGCTAACTTTTTCTCCATTACTACTCTCTTTACATCATCATTCCAACAATCGCTCTTCTTCCCTCCCGCACCCACTTTCCTGTAACCACAAACTTCTGCTGAACACTCTAACACTACATTCTTAAACCTACCCCATACATATTTAACCTCATTGTCTATACTCTCACTAACTACCTCTGTTGAAATATAAAAAACGAGGTTCAATTCGAACTAACTTTGATATATATGACTAGTATTAAGTAGTCTGTTAAGCATTAGGTTTAGTTTACCCGAAATGCCCCGGCATAATAGTGGCTTTCTTTATTCTTAACAAATCAAAATTGTAATTACACATTGTAAACTATGAAAAGAAATATAATTTTTATTCCTTAGCCCATCTATCCTCCAATAATTGATTATATCTTACACTAACTGCCTCCTCTTTTAGCTTATAGACCACCTCTCTCTTACTTGCTGCTTCCATTTTCTTTATATCCCATCTACCTTTTATTCTCACTGTAGATACAACTAAAAAGTGATCTGTTATGTGGTCTTTATTTTTTAAGTATTTATTTGATTAAGGGGAGACAACTTCGTTAGTTATCATACGAGACCATTTAGTTATCAGACAAATGAATCTAGTTATCATACGAGTCAATCTAGTTATCATGCGAGTCAATCTAGTTATACGAGTCAATCTAGTTATCATACGCGTCAATCTAGTTATCATACGAGTCAATTTAGTTATCATATGAGTCAATCTAGTTATGATACGATTCAATCTAGTTATCATACGAGTCAATTTAGTTATCATACGGGTCAATCTAGTTATCATACGAGTCAACTTAGTTATCATAAGAGTCAATCTAGTTATCATACGAGTCAATTTAGTTATACGAGTCAATCTAGTTATCATACGAGTCAACCTAGTTATCATACCACACGAGTCAATTAACTTATCACACGAGTCAGTTTACCATCTCAGTAACTCTACTACTAATAATAATTATTAAAAAAAAAAATAAGCAATTTATGTCTCTGCATAAGAGATGGATAACGATCTACAAATACAGCCAGCCATTCACCTATCAATTATCCTTCCTGGATTAATTAGCCGCTCCCACAGGTAAAAAAATTGTGCTGGATAAATATACAACTTCCTCTCTCTCTCTCTCTCTTTTTTTTACGGTCATTGAATTAGTATGTTGTTAATATTTAATGAAGATTTCGTTTTATGCACATCAATCGATTCCTGTATTTTTTTTTTTTTAATTGTTAATATTTGATGGAATTTTGAATTTGACTTTCGTCTATTTCTATTTTTTTTTCTATGTCCCTCTTATGCATTAACACAAAGTTTGTATCTAAGTGTATATACACAAGGGGTATATATTTAAGTGCATATACGCCAAGATGCATGTATCTAAGTGTATATACACTGAGAGGTACATATCTAAGTGTATATACACTGAGAGGTACATATCTAAGTGTATATACACTGAGAGGTATATATCTAAGTGTATATACACAAGAGGTATATATCTAAGTGTATATACGCCAAGAGGCATGTATCTAAGTGTATATGCACCGAGATGTACATATCTACGTGTATATACACGGAGAGGTATGTATCTTCCGGTATCCGTGAAGGTGTGACAGGCCTCTCTGACCAGTGTTCACTCTACACACTATAACAACGCTAACTCATAGTCGGGAAAAATACCTCAAATATAAGATAAAAAAATATATTGGATATTTTTTTGTATGATAATTGGATACAAACGCAAAAGGAAGAGGTGGACTGAGAGTTAAGAGAATGGTTAGGTTAGGTAAGGTTCGTCAGGAAACAGGACAAGTGTCTCCTGACGCGGGTCTTAGATGATGATCCGCAGCTGGAGCTTTTGGTCATCTGACCGAGGCCTTCCGCTGGCTTACCGGTCGCCACTCAGCGAGGACTGTGGTGGTCGCCACTCAGCGAGGAATGTGGTGGTCGCCACTCAGCGAGGAATGTGGTGGTCGCCACTCAGCGAGGAATGTGGTGGTCGCCACTCAGCGAGGAATGTGGTGGTCGCCACTCAGCGAGGAATGTGGTGGTCGCCACTCAGCGAGGACTGTGATGGTCGCCACTCAGCGAGGACTGTGGTGGTCGCCACTCAGCGAGGACTGTGGTGGTCGCCACTCAGCGAGGACTGTGGTGGTCGCCACTCAGCGAGGACTGTGATGGTCGCCACTCAGCGAGGACTGTGATGGTCGCCACTCAGCGAGGACTGTGATGGTCGTGGGAAATGGGATGTGTCACCGCGGTAAATGCGCTAAGATCGTAAAAGGATCGGATACGGTGGCTGGGTTCCAGAGATGACTCTTGAGCGATGGTTCGTCAGCGAGCCTGATAACCACTCAGTGAGCGTAGTGGCCTCTCAGAGATGGGCCCCGGAACAAGCGTAAGTCTGCTCCATCAGTGAACATATAGTGCGGGGCCCTAGAACAAGCGTAAGTCTCATGTAAATGGTTTAGAAATAGACAACTTGAAGAATTAGAAATCTTTTTTTATGGAAACGTTCCGCCAACAAGTGGCTTCCTCAGTCCAGTACAGAAATGAATGGTGGAAAAAGGAGTGTGAGGCAATCAGTCCCTCAACCTTGAATCGATGTTTTTAGTCCATCAACTGAACACGTCGACTCAAGGCTGAGGGACTGATTACCTCACACTCCTTTATTAACCATTAATCCATAACAGGCTAACACCCAGTAGAGTGGCCTCTCAGTAAGCATAGCAGCCTAGCACCCAGTAGAGTGGCCTTTCAGTAAGCATAGCAGCCTAGCACCCAGTAGAGTGGCCTCTCAGTAAGCATAGCAGCATAGCACCCAGTAGAGTGGCCTCTCAGTAAGCATAGCAGCCTAGCACCCAGTAGAGTAGCCTCTCAGTGAGCATAAAATTGTTTCAGTGAACACAATGGTCTCACAGGAAGAAGGAGTTAGTGTCGTTGGTTTGACTCTGAGCTGTTGTCTGCTACCTGAGGTGGAAGCAAGCATATGTGAGACTTGTTCCATCTTGGCACCTGACACAATGGATGCCACACTGTGAGGTTCAATATGCTTCTAGTATAATCCTTGATGTGTTCGTAGGCTGCCTGTTGTTCCGACGTATACCTCGTCACAGCCTCCACACGGGATTATGTAACCCCCTGCAATGACTGGTTCAAGGTTCAGTTCTTCGGGTCTTTGATGGATATAGTGGTTGCTATTGCGACTCTGGTGCTGGCTTGTGCGAGTACTTAGGAGACATTCAATGCAACTTGGCTGTTGGGCAGGATTATAGCTTTGACCAGAGTGGTGTTAGCGCGTGTAGAATTGACAAAGTTGAAGAGTTAGTTTGTTTCAATTTTGATGAAAGAGGAGGAAACTGTAGCTAGGTTTATACATGCTTGGTGTATACATGTAGCTTGTTGTATACGTGTAGCTTAGCGTATACATGCATATTCTTCGTCAACAAACTTGGCTGCAAGACTGGTATGCTCTCAGGGAAAAATCTGGTGATGGTGTCGCGTTCTGTCTTTGTATTTTGACGCGACTAAAGGTGTGTAAGATCGTTGTTGTTGGTAGTCTTCCTGAAGGATTAGAATTTCAGGATGTTTCCTGCTTGGCGAATGAGGACGTCTAGGAAGGATAACCTGTCACTGACTTCCTCAAGTGGGAGTTGGATGGCAGGTTCATCTGAGTCGAGACTTCTCTAGAGCTGTTGTACGTCGAAACGTCTGAGAGTGATTAATAGGACGTCGTCCACATCACGTCATCATGTGATGTTGTTGGCGATGATGTTGGTGAAGCGCTCAGTTTTTAGTTGCTTCGTGTAAAAGGTTACCAAGAGGGCGCTGATATGAGAGCCTATACCCTCGCCAGCGGTCAAGGTGCTCTAAATGTTGCGACTACTACTAACGTACCCATGTCATATACTTGTAGAACCTGTTGTTGAAAGAGAAACAGTTTCTGCTGATGCGGAGTTTAATTAGGTCGACACAATCCCCGGGAGGTAGTAGAAGATTAAAGGTCTGATTGACTTTGCTTCGCAGAAGGTCAGTAACTTGTGAGGTGCGTACCTTTGTGAAA
Source organism: Cherax destructor (assembly GCA_009830355.1). Taxonomy (NCBI): domain Eukaryota; kingdom Metazoa; phylum Arthropoda; class Malacostraca; order Decapoda; family Parastacidae; genus Cherax; species Cherax destructor. Next base: position 175,882 of record WNWK01002151.1, on the reverse strand, counting down.
AGAGAAATGTCTTTCAGACTACTTTCGGTCAGAGAAGTCTCTAATGCGGTTAGGGAGGTCTCCTGAGTGTTTAAGATGAGCGGGGCTGAGAGATCTCAGAAAGCAGGAAATGTGTCTGGCGAGCAATGCGCTACCTATAGTCGATGTTGTTGTTTTCAGAGGTATATTATAAATGGCGTTGTAAATGGTCCAAGTTGGATCGAAACCTTCGTCGTTAAGTTCCTCTTTCCAATGTGCGGGTTATTTGTGTATTGTTCCAGTCACGGTATTGTGCCTTTGTGCTCTTTATATTGTATTTAAGGGTCTTTGGTAGTCCAAATATATGTGTACTGGTTTGAGATTGTTACGTAACTAGTGTAGAATTTTTTTTTGCGTTCGTCAGTGCGCGTTGGTAGACCAACTCGGTCAATTATTATGTAAGTGTTTTACTGGCTTTTTCACTCAATATTATATTATCTGTATTTTCATTAGTAGCTAAAATGAACGTACTGTACTATAATATTATCTGACCTTAATTTAATTAGCTATGTGAATAGGTAGGATGTTTCGGTAATTTAAATAACTGGTACAGCTGTTAAGTACCCGATTGACGTTTAGTCACCGACCCCTTTCGATCCGAGTGGGGTTCATCTGGCCTGGTGCAGTTCACCCTCACCTTTGGTAAGGGAAGCATATCGCTTATTGGAGTTTGCCCTTGGACCCTGATTGAGGGTACTCGGTGATCCCTCGGCACCTTGGTCGACCTCGTACAGAAGTCTCTCGATTGTGCATTTAAGGCACTTGTGATTGTCATTATATCTACATGGAATATGTTTAAGTGTCATTAGTGTAAAGAGTGCGAGGAGTAACCTCTCACAGACAGTCTCGCCTAAGAACTCCTTTATGTGTAGATCGTGCCGATATGCGCTTAGTGGAAGCTATTACGGATTGTATGACAGTAGTGGATACTCTACGCTCTGGATACGCTGTGACGTATTAGTGAACTTTGATGTGTTATGTCTTCTGACTCGTTGAGATTGAGTCTAGGAAGGAGTTATAATATTTGTGTTAATATCTGTTACCAGAGCCATTCAGTGTTATAATCGGCTACCCTATAAGACAGATTATGGTGTATAGTCTTATTAGTGAACTCAGTGTAAATATCCAATGAGTGTCATGTTTTACGGTGAAACCTTTTAAGAATAATATTAAACCCTTCTGTGCATTATTAAGGAACTTAATAAAATCCAGTAAGAAGCGTCGAAAGTCATTTTCTATTGAACCCTTGACGACTTTGTGTGTTTTCGTTTAGAACAGGATATACTATTGTGTTCGTTTGTTGCCTGGAAGGGCTAAACTGGCTTAAATAGTGCCCTGGATGCAACAACGTGTGGAAGCCTTAGGTGAACTTCCGCTGTTATGTGCTGATGTACTCGTCTGTAAACTGGTCGTTCAAGAGGTCCGTCATGTTGAGGTCGCTGGAGTAAGACGACCCTGCCTTCTTCGTCGGCTGTGGTGGCAAGAGTACAGGGGACTCTGGCGAGGTGCTCAAGGTCAGTGATATACCAGACTGGGAAAATGGGCGTAGTAAGGCTCAGAGAGAGCTCCGGTACATAACCTTCCTTGAAGTTGTTGTTCCTTGTGTGGTGTCCGATGAGCAAGTTTGGCTTGCTTGCTTTTGTGGTGACTCTGGCTTGTTGCTGAGAAGTATGAAGGTAAAACTTAAGTTGCAGAAGTTTTGATTGCGACTATGTTTTTCTCAGTGTGGAACTTTATCAAGTCACGTTAAAGGTCTGCACGAAAACGTTGACACAATACAACCTTGAGAATGTTTCTGCTGTTGCTAGTGTTAAGGACACGTGACGTTGAGGACACGTGGTGTTGAAGATACATGTTAAGGACATATGGTGCTGCAATACTAATACTGAATGATTAGCCTTTCTGTATAAATTAAAGATGTCTCCTTTCCACAGCAAGGTTGATGAGCGTCACATTTTGTGGGTGCCAGACTGGCATCCCCGCTGGCACTGAGAGCCAGGCCGGTTATTGCACATTCCTCACTTTCACTTCAAAGTCATTCCCTCCCCGTGACCCACCATATTGCCTTATGCAACATTGTCAACACTCAAGGCTATACTGCTGCAAATGTTGCTGCCGCTGATCCACTAAGCTGTTGGTGCAACATACACACACACACACACACAGCACGCGCGTGAGACCTTTGGCGGTGTGAAAACGAGATATACAGTGCTCATCTTCTGTTTTATTTCTCCATGTGTGTTTTTCTGTGCCATTAACCAGTGTTTATTGTGTTTTTGTATCTCTCTGATATTAGTTTTGGGTATGTCCTTTGTGTGTGTGTGTGTGTGTGTGTGTGTGTGTGTGTGTGTGTGTGTGTGTGTGTGTTTACAGAGGTCGAATCATAGTAAATAGCTAGGTAGTGTAAAGACTGAGAGCGCATCAGTAGCTGGGTGCTTCGAGGAGAGCATCAGTAGCTGGGTGCTTCGAGGAGAGCATCAGTAGCTGGGTGCTTCGAGGAGAGCATCAGTAGCTGGGTGCTTCGAGGAGAGCATCAGTAGCTGGGTGCTTCGAGGAGAGCATCAGTAGCTGGGTGCTTCGAGGAGAGCATCAGTAGCTGGGTGCTTCGAGGAGAGCATCAGTAGCTGGGTGCTTCGAGGAGAGCATCAGTAGCTGGGTGCTTGAGGGCATCGTAGCTGGGTGAGAGCATCAGTAGCTGGGTGCTTCGAGGAGAGCATCAGTAGCTGGGTGCTTCGAGGAGAGCATCAGTAGCTGGGTGCTTCGAGGAGAGCATCAGTAGCTGGGTGCTTCGAGGAGAGCATCAGTAGCTGGGTGCTTCGAGAGAGCATCAGTAGCTGGGTGCTTCGAGGAGAGCATCAGTAGCTGGGTGCTTCGAGGAGAGCATCAGTAGCTGGGTGCTTCGAGAGGCATCAGTAGCTGGGTGCTTCGAGGAGAGCATCAGTAGCTGGGTGCTTCGAGGAGAGCATCAGTAGCTGGGTGCTTCGAGGAGAGCATCAGTAGCTGGGTGCTTCGAGGAGAGCATCACCATCTCAACATAAGGCAGACACTGAGAGAGCATCAGTAGCTGAAGCTGGGAGAGGAAGATCGCTTACTTAACGAGGCGTGTTAACGGGACGGACGATGCTGCTATCTCCGGTCCAAGATTGAAATCCTTGATTGTGTTGGTCAGCCCAGAAATCTGACGCACTTGATGACCTGGTCACTCACGCAGAAGATGCAGGTCCCTACTTCAGGATTTCCCTGATACTGGTCCTGTGGTCACTCAGATGGTGAATAAAGTAGTCCTTACTACCTAAACTGGCCACAAATCACTATCAGCATACTGGTCAATACTACATGCTCTTCCCCCATGCTGGAAATAACCAAGTTTTTCACTCTCTTGTGTGAATTAGTCATTGTGTTACTAAATCTTATATGACTTCATACAATACAAGCTATCAAGGATTTTTTTCTTTTCAGAATATTTGTCTTTATTTTGTCTCTGTTCCACACAGACGAGTGTTAAAGATAGTGGCAGCACATGGTATAGGTGGAAATATTCTCTCATGGCTAGGGGCACAGCTGGGTAAGAGGCATTTAATATTACAAGTAACCGTAACAATTACAATAATTATAGTAATGAAGGTGTGATAGCTTCATGGCAAAGCTATCACTTTTCTATATCCATAATAAATCTTAAGCTATCTAGCTTAATTCATTTTTTTTTTTGCTTGTAAAGTAGCGTCACTAAAGCTAATTACAGTGGGTAGCTTATCAACCAGGCTGTTACTGCCGGCCGCACGCAAACCGACGTACGAACCAGAGTCTATAGAAGCTTTCGATGGGAAAATTTGCTCCAAGGAGCGTTCGCAGACTAGTACTCCTGGTAGACAACCTGATCAATCAAGCTATTGGTGGAAGCAACACGCAGTGCAACGTAGGCACCTCAGCCTGACAAGATCATCTTAGTATAATTATAATTAAACCCAGTGATTATAAGTACTACGAGTGTCAGAACCTTCCATGTTGACAGTGATGTAGGGAGTATAATGAAGTCTTTTAAGGCATTATTAACAAGCTGGCGGCTCAGGTACCTGGAATTGATGTCAGGGTATTTGAGAACATAACAGTGATGTTCTGTTGATGTCATGAGGTTTGAGAGCATAACAGTGATGTTCTGTTGATGTCAGGGTGTTTGAGAACATATCAGTGACGTTTTATTGATGTCACGATGTTAGTGTATATAGCAGTGACGTTCTATTGATGTCAAGGTGTTTGGGAACATAGCAGTGAGGTGCTGTTGATGTCAGGATAGATGAGATGACATGCTAAGCGACACGATAACTGCCTGGATAACATGAAACGTTGGAGGCTCGATCCTCCATCTTCTAATCGCCAAAAAAAAGCATGGCGTATAACTACAGTGTAGAGAGTGTATGAGACGTCAGGATGACTGGGTGTGTGAAAACTTATCAGTGATGTACTAGTGATGTCCAGGTGTAAACCCAGTTGATTGACGCACCCACTGAGGTGTCCAGCTGGTTGATGTACCCACTGAGGTGTCCAGCTGGTTGATGTACCCACTGAGGTGTCCAGCTGGTTGATGTACCCACTGAGGTGTCCAGCTGGTTGATGTACCCACTGAGGTGTCCAGCTGGTTGATGTACCCACTGAGGTGTCCAGCTGGTTGATGTACCCACTGAGGTGTCCAGCTGGTTGATGTACCCACTGAGGTGTCCAGCTGGTTGATGTACCCACTGAGGTGTCCAGCTGGTTGATGTACCCACTGAGGTGTCCAGCTGGTTGATGTACCCACTGAGGTGTCCAGCTGATTGATGTACCCACTGAAGTGTCCAGCTGGTTGATGTACCCACTGAGGTGTCCAGCTGGTTGATGTACCCACTGAGGTGTTCAGCTGGTTGATGCACCCACTGAGGTGTCCAGCTGGTTGATGTACCCACTGAGGTGTCCAGCTGGTTGATGTACCCACTGAGGTGTCCAGCTGGTTGATGTACCCACTGAGGTGTTCAGCTGGTTGATGCACACACTGAGGTATCCAGCTGGTTGATGTACTAACTGTTGTTAAAGATCCCCATGTTCTTTTTTTTTAAGATAAAGATAAGTGTCTACAATAAAGCTATCTTTAATATTTGAAGGGATGGACGGGGAAGCCAGCGGAAAGCGTCGGTCACATGACCAACAGCTGCAGTAGAGCGGGTCGTCATGCAATTAAGACCAGCGTCAGGAGACACAACCTGTCTCGTGACGATTCTAAGCGAAACGTTGTCGCCATAAAAGCTGGATTAGCAACGTCATATTTTTTTCTCCGATGTTATGGGCGAAACGACAAGTCAGATTTGTTTTTTTTACACGTTCTGTCACCCACCTAGGTGAGGTGACCCGCAAAACGAGGAAGCACGTTAACCATCATTCATTCAATAGCTGCCTTGCCAGAAGTGCGCAGATATCTCTATTCAACCTGCAGGGCGTTTCAAAATGATGTACCTATGATATATATTTATATATATATGAAATTGGGTCCATCTTTTCAAAACACCCTTGTACAAGAGTGTCTCTGTACCACTGAGTTGCTTGTTGTCGTTGCTTGTTTTTCGTTGCCGCTGGAAATAGCTTTTGTCTTCGTCTCTTACGAGGCTCAGATTGAGGTGCGATCGTTCGTAAAAGCGGTGAGAAGAGTGAAATAGATTAGGGAGCTCCCTCGGGGTTACGGACATGGAAGAGCTCACTGGCTGAGCTTGAGCGGCGGGTCACTATCGCGTTACGTGGAGGAGACTTTGCCGCTTGAGAAGACAATACTCACCGCTTTTGTCTTCTCGTATTGATTCTGTTGATGAGCCGGATGGATTCTTCGCTTGTGCCAGAGTGCTAGCTGGCAAGGCCACTGTTGTTCCACTATGTGTGTGTCCCAGACTAGTCATGTGTGAGAGAGAGTGAGAGGAGTCGTCCTTTCAGAATTTAATAGTAGTAGTAGTGTGGGGGTAACATTCCAGTGACTGCTTCCATCTAGTGTGTTAAATATCTACCCAGGTTTTCCGATGTGACACAGTAATTCTGTTCCTTCAGTTTTCATTTTCATGCAGGCCACGCGATCAGAGGGATCTCTCTCTCTCTCTCTCTCTCGCCCCTGAATAAATGAAATCGTAAGTCACAAAAGCAACAAGAGATGTAACTTTGAGGAGTGTAGACACAGCCTAACAATAGCCTCCCCATCACAGAGGGTTTAAGAGGCAACATTCGCACAGTTGTAAACATTACCCTGATCCCCACCTACACCCATCCCAACTCCTCACGTCGCTACCATTTTACTCTCTCTCTCTCTCTCTCTCTCTCTCTCTCTCTCTCTCTCTTCCCTCTTCCTCTTTCTCTTCCTTTTCTCTCTCTTCTCCCCCTTCTCTCTCTCTCTCTCTCTCTCTCTCTCTCTCTCTCTCTCTCTCTCTCTCTCTCTCTCTCTCTCCTGAGAGGAGAGAAGCTAAGGCGAAGATGGGAGGCCAGATGTAATAGCGAGAGGAAGATACAGGAGGAAAATGCTGCTGCTTGTGAGAGGACGGTGAGAGTGAGAGATGAATCTTGTGAGTGTGGCAGGGGATCCTTGGTCAAACGACATGGGAGCTGTGAGAGCAAGATATGCGTGTCTTGTGAGCGTGTGAGACTTGTAAGCAAGCATTCGGAGAAGCTGATAAGCCCCAACTCTCTCACTGGCCCGTAAGAGCCTTTTCATTCGGAGCAACTTACAGAGCTGGTCCCCCAAGCCATTTTGATGAAGGTATGCCGACAGATAATTGCTCGCTGGTCTCCAGCGAATAGCAGAATTCCGCGAAAGAAGGGAGACTCTTGCTGGACTCGTGGTGGCTAAGTCCCCGTCTAGCGTTGTTTTATGAGAGTCATTATGATTCCTGAGGCAACCCTGGACTCTTGTAGCTACCCAGAAGTTATTGTGCCAGGCTGACGGCCGGGATCTTTGTGGCTCCCAGCTCCTCCCGTGGAATTTCAGGCATTTACGCAGAAACATTAGCTTTAGTTACGGCCCCGGCTGATGCCTTATGGGAAAGGCTTATCAAATTGTTACGTTCAGCTGGGAGATTTGCCTGCGATGTGCGCTCTTTACCCCCTCTCACACCCCCGCAGCGGATCAGTAGAACTTTATGTGGGCTCCACAGTGATATAACTGCCTCCCCCAGCGCAACCCCAGCGCTCGCCGACGGGAACGATCCGCAACTATTGTCTGACGTGATGTGTGACGCTCGGTGCGTCTTCGTGGCCGTACGTTGTAGTCTGGACGAATAGCGGTATGCAGCATCGTTCATCTTGATAGGAGGAACAGTCACTGTGAAACTATCATGCCGGGGTGAACAGTCACTGTGAAACTATCATGCCGGGGTGAACAGTCACTGTGAAACTATCATGCAGGGGTGAACAGTCACTGTGAAACTATCATGCAGGGGTGAACAGTCACTGTGAAACTATCATGCCGGGGTGAACAGTCACTGTGAAACTATCATGCCGGGGTGAACAGTCACTGTGAAACTATCATGCCGGGGTGAACAGTCACTGTGAAACTATCATGCCGGGGTGAATAATCTTGGCCGAGGGACTAATCACTTCAAACTTCTGATTTTCAACCATTCTTCTCTGTATTGGACTGATGAAGCCGAAACGTTCCTACAGTAAAGATACACAAGTGTTGCGCATGTGTCCATGTGATCAACGTATCGGTTCTCTGAGCCATTTATCTGCATGATGCTGTAGAGCGTCTTAACTACTGTTGACAGGTGTTACGCCAGGGCTCTTCCCAGCTCTGGCTTAGCAAGCCAGCCCCTGTTGATCTAACCCACATTATACAAGAAGTCTCCGAAGGACCGATACGTCTTCTAAGAAATTATTTTTTGTATCCAATTTGTAGACTATTTGTGAAAAGCCAGAGTTAGCTGTCAGCTACGACATGAGACTAAGCTACCAGTTTCTTGCAATCAGTTCACCGTTTTCTAAACAGTATTGTACGAATGTGACAAACCTTGACTGGATCCAGATGTGACTCTTTGTCGGCAAAGCTCCACTTTCTCTATGCCAAGCTCCACGTTATGCCAAGCTCCACTTTCTTTATGACAAGCTCCACTTTCTCTGTATTGGTTTGGCAGTAGAGTTGTAGATGAGTGCAACAAAGTTGTGGGCAGTGGCACTGTTGTTGCCAGAACTCTGACATGCTCTAAAACAAGGCTGGAGAGATTCATGAGTAGGTGTGAGTTGGACCTGCCTAGTATGGCAGGTCCAACTCACTTTCTCTATGCAAAGCTCCACTTTCTCTATGCAGAGCTCCACGTTCTCTATGCAGAGCTCCACTTTCCATATACAAACTTCACTTCCTCTCTGCAAAGCTCCACTTTCTCTATGCAGAGCTCCACGGTCTCTATACGGAGTCCCACTTCGCATTCTCCACGAATCCTGACTGGCTGTGAGAACACCGCCTTCGTTTCACCATTAACGGATCGAGGTTCGAGCCTTCACCGCCCCTTGGTACAGCTGTGGGTGAGACTAACATATCTTGGGAGTAAATCTCCTGTAATCTCGTTCCTAAATTTCAGTCAGTGATCTCAGCCTCTCGCTGAAAATTGTTAATAAAGGAAGAGGTATGTGGATTAATCTCACGGTGGATCAGTGAGCTTAATCTCGGTAATTTCAGACATAAAATAATTTTACATGTAGTAAATTCTCTTACAAGGCTCCTTTATGTAGTGGGATTTTTTTTGTAAATTTGATTGAAAGAAGTGTATACAAAATTGAATAGCTGATACTACGAAGGCCTTTCAACACACCAGTCAATATTAGAAATACTTTTTCAGTCGCATTTACAAAAAAAAAAAAAAAAAATTACATTCTATAGGGGATATTTATAAGAGTTTACTCTACACAAATAAATTATTTTTTTAATGCTATTTAAATTGTTATTCAATTAGAAGTCATTAATAGTCATTGCACTTCTAAGAGTAATTTATCCATTAAAATGGTCCCGATAGTCTGTCATTCACCAGAAATAGTTCATTGTCTATTGCAACCTCAGTAGTTCTCGCTCGTCTGAAAGGTGTCCCGTAGCTCGGTTGGTAACGCACTCAGTTCACACACTGAGGCCCGGGGTTCGATCTCCGGTACGGGTGGAAATAGTTGGACGTATTTCCTTACGACACCTACTGTCCCTGTTCACCTAGCAGTAGATAAGTACCTGGGTATTAGTCGACTGTTGTGGGACGCATCCTAGAGACAGAACCTAATTTGCCCTAAATGCTCTTCTTAACAAGGGACTTTCTATATAGTAGTACGTCAGTGGTGTCAGCTATGGTCTGTATAAGTTGAATCATGTACTTGTAGAAATAAACATTATTATTATTACCACAGGCATCACAGATAGTTGACTATCCACCACTGTATTCCACGATCCACTTCCTAATTTGGTGGATCAGCGTCATGTATCCAGTCACATTACAAAAATGGTTAGCAATACCTAGATGGTGATTTAAACTCGTGTGTGTGTACTCGCCTATTAGTGGTTGCAGGGGTCGAGACTCAGCTCCTGTCCCCGCCAGGTGTGCGTGTGTGTGTGTGTGTGTGTGTGTGTGTGTGTGTGTGTGTGTGTATCTTTATCTGAAGATATTTCGCTAACTTAAGTTTTTTTTTCAGCACGGAGACGATATACGAAGACTGTGGAAGGTGAGGTAATCAGTCCCTCAACCTCGTAGTACTTTACACGGCTGTGTTTAGTTCTGTCAGACTGAGGGACTGATTGCCTCATCTTGCACTGTCTTCCCTGTATAGTTCTGGCAGATTGAGTTTCTACGACCAGATCGCTCAGTCTCGCTCTCAGCGGGAAGGAGGATCGAGCCTCCACCATCCCTGACTGACCCACACACACATTTGTTTTATATATTATTTTACCACAACCGGTGACTCACGTGGCGGCCTAATGACACTTGTATATTCGTCGAGTAATAATGTCAATAAATGTAGTGGGTATATAATCCGTGGCATATAATGTAGTGGGTATATAATCCGTGGCATATAATGTAGTGGGTATATAATCCGTGGCATATAATGGCTGGTAATTGCTCTAAATGTTGCTTCGTGTTCACCGTGGCAGTCTTTATTGTTTGTGTGTTGTCTCTGCGTGTCTCGGGTATATCTCAGGACGGCATATCTCAGGACGGCATATCTCAGGACGGCATATCTCAGGACGGCATATCTCAGGACGGCATATCTCAGGACGGCATATCTCAGGACGGCATATCTCAGGACGGCATATCTCAGGACGGCATATCTCAGGACGGCATATCTCAGGACGGCATCGGATAATTGAAAATGGGGGATACGAATATAATTTTTATTTGTGCAGAGACGAGGAGCAGAGTGAATTATAGAACGTAATATATGTTTTCTTTGAGGGTCAACTAAGTGTGATGGAGAGATCCCGTGATGACTGTGACAACAATCGCATAATTATGGTATTAGTTAGTTATCACTCTGGAAATTTAGTACTAGCAGAAGAAATAGAGAAAAGAAATAGCAGCAGCTGCTACAGAAGCAGCAAGTGTAGCAGTGTCATCAGCAGAAGCAGCAGCAACAGCCACAGCAGAAGTAGAAGCAACAGCAATATCAGACGCAGCAGCAATAGCAGCAGGAAACAGAAGCGCCAGTAGCAGCAGCAGCCTTAGCAGGAACAACAGCAAAAGCAACAATTGCAGCATCAACAGCAGCATTACTAATAGCAACAACTGCAGCAACAACAGTAATGTGAAGTACAGTACAATTTTAACAATCACTATCGAAAGGCGAATTCATTTGTCCAGACAACAGAGGAAGTTAGAGCTACACGAACAAGCACAGAATTTGCATTTTTACCACCAGTGCAAAAGATCCCGAAGAAGGTAAACGCACTGTGAACATTTCTTAAAGGAAGCAAGACGAAAGACTCAACACGGGGAAGCTGGAGGTAACAATATTAAAGCCTCAGCAGTGCTGGAGGGAACATCAAAAGTACACAAATCTCTTGGAAGTAACTTTCCTCACTTGGGTTTATACCTGTAAAGCGCTGCACAGTGTGGTGGAGGTTCGATCCTCCTTTAATAGCAAGACAGATACGCTAAGTAAATTCGAAGGGTCTTATATGTGGCGTAGGGTTCATATCAGACTTCACTTATTCTATAATTGCGACCCATAACAACCTGGAAACAGGTGCTCCTGTGACCCCTCTGTATACGTCGTGTGACGTGCCGCTGACTGTGGAACGCATTTAAACAGTTTACCCACGACTTGGGCCCTTTCCTCCTTCGACGTGATTTTTATAATTACCGAGATGCCTGTAGAAATCTCGGAGAACTTTCAGGAGAGACTTTCGACACTAATATTTAATAGGATTTTTTACCGATGCTGGTTATTTTAACTAGATATGATAGTATTTATTTGTGCTAAGTGTTTACAGTATGTTCGTAACTTTTGTTAATTTTAACCTTGTTTTTGTGTGTATTTTTATGTATTTTGTGGGTTTGAGCGCAGAGTGATCTACGTGTCAAGGTGGTCCGTAAATGTCACTATTACTGACACCTCTCCATAACTGTAGTCTCCAGTTTATTGGAACAATCGCGGTACATGTCACTCGGATATTAAATAAGTCTAAAAAGTGTGTGTGTGTGATATATATATATATATATATATATATATATATATATATATATATATATATATATATATATATTTTTAAACCTCTATGCCAGCGGATGATTCCTTACGCATAGACTGATAGCATCGACTCGAGGCTGAGGGACTGATTACCTCAATCTCCTTCTGATCTTCATTATTCTTCTTCGTAAAGGACTTTGTGGCGAAACGTTTCCACACTAAGGATGCGCAAGTGTTGCCAATTTATGGCAGCAATGCTGTGATTGTCTTGTTTTTTTTTGTTTTTTTTTGTAAATAAAGTGAACAGCTTATAGTGAGTCTCGAAATCCATCTATTGCAACTTTTATTTACGGTGATTCACGTTGAATCCGACACAAAACTTATGATCCAGAAATGTCTTTGACCAAGATTTACGGCATTGTAGTTATAGCCGATTCTTGGAGAGCGCAAAAATATGGACACATGATAACGTATTTTTTTGGGAATAATTTATAGGGCAGGCGCTCAGTCATGCGTAATTGATGTCAGGATGTACCATCGCACAGCGGAAATGAGCAATGAGCGAGTAGTGATTATGGTTGATGATTTTAGTTGGCCTATATCGGAATGGAGGGAGGTGATCCAGACTAATTCTGGTCCAGCTTTATGCGGGGAATATTTATTAAAGAGCGATGTGTCAGCGGGTTGTGGAGCCCATTTATGGTGATAACGTCAGTGATTCAGTGGTTGTGGAGCCTCGTGCATGATGGTAACGTCAGTGATTCAGTGGTTGTGGAGCCTCGTGCATGATGGTAACGTCAGTGATTCAGTGGTTGTGGAGCCTCACTCATGATGGTAACGCTAGTGACCCGGTGGTTGTGGAGCCTCACTCATGATGGTAACGCCAGTGACCCGGTGGTTGTGGAGCCTCACTCATGATGGTAACGTCAGTGACCCGGTGGTTATGGAGCCTCACTCATGATGATAACGTCAGTGACCCGGTGGTTGTGGAGCCTCACTCATGATGGTAACGTCAGTGACCCGGGGGTTATGGAGCCTCACTCATGATGGTAACGTCAGTGACCCGGGGGTTATGGAGCCTCACTCATGATGGTAACGCCAGTGACCCGGGGGTTGTGGAGCCTCACTCATGATGATAACGTCAGTGACCCGGTGGTTGTGGAGCCTCACTCATGATGATAACGTCAGTAACCCGGTGGTTGTGGAGCCTCACTCATGATGGTAACGCTAGTGACCCGGGGGTTGTGGAGCCTCACTCATGATGGTAACGTCAGTGACCCGGGGGTTATGGAGCCTCACTCATGATGGTAACGCCAGTGACCCGAGGGTTATGGAGCCTCACTCATGATAGTAATATCAAAGACTCGGGTTTAACTACGTATGGGAACTGATTTCTTTTCAAAATATCGTCGCCAATTTAACCCGTACGTGGTTTGTTTGCAATCGTGTCATTACGAGTTCTCGAGTCGCCAAATTACTTTTAAAATAAAGTTCCAAAGTTCCATTATAACGTGAATATTAGACGTGAAAACGCGCCTCGTTTTAAAGACGTCCGCCTTGCTATTTTCTCTCGTATTGTTGCCATCTTCTGCGTTGTGACAATATATTATCTGATCCTTCAAGTTGTTCGTGTGTTGTCAGGTTTGACTCATCGGGTCTATCCACGTAGTTCTTCTTTATAATCTCAGGGTTTATACTGGCAGCAGATCTCCTAGTGTCTATACTGGCAGCAGATCTCCTAGTGTCTATACTGGCAGCAGATCTCCTAGTGTCTATACTGGCAGCAGATCTCCTAGTGTCTATACTGGCAGCAGATCTCCTAGTGTCTATACTGGCAGCAGATCTCCTAGTGTCTATACTGGCAGCAGATCTCCTAGTGTCTATACTGGCAGCAGATCTCCTAGTGTCTATACTGGCAGCAGATCTCCTAGTGTCTATACTGGCAGCAGATCTCCTAGTGTCTATACTGGCAGCAGATCTCCTAGTGTCTATACTGGCAGCAGATCTCCTAGTGTCTATACTGGCAGCAGATCTCGCAGTGTCTATACCATCATGGCACTACCTGGGTTGGCAGTGCCTGGGTTGGCACTGCCTGGGTTGGCACTCTTATAAGACACTGTCGTAATTTATAACCTCTGGTTCTTGATCTTGATGGTTCTAGGTCTTCAAGATTTTTCTTCATCCCTCCCACCTTCCCTCCCACCTTCACTCCCTCCTCTCTTCCATCCACCTTTCCTTTAGTCTCGTCTTCCCTTTATTTCTGTTTCCATCCTTCTCTCCTTTCTTACCTCATATTCTTTCTTTCTTTCCCTACCTTCCTTCCTTCCTTCCTTCTTCTCCATCTCCTGTGTCAGAAATAGTGATACAAAGAAATCTCTTTAGTAATGTTTAGCTTTGAAAATGGTAATAATAATAATAATAATAACCTATGTATCATCATTATCATTATAATTGTAATAGCCATTATTACCTTTTGTGCTTGAAGCTCATATTCCCACATAATGCGATGTGTGGGGCCACATAACACAATACGTGGGCCATATAATGCAATACATGACGTCACATAATACATGGTGCCACATCTAAGAGGACCCGAGCGTGCCTGGTCCAGGAAATTGCAACCTGACCTCCAGTCTTATCCAGCACCTGGTACTAATTTTATTGTAAGAGAAAGCAAGTGGTAAAGTGCCCTTGAACCGTGTGCTGTTGCTGTTATTGCTGTGACTGGTGTTGTTGTTGCTGTGACTGGCGCTGTTGTTGCTGTGACTGGCGCTGTTGTTGCTGTGACTGGTGTTGTTGCTGTGACTGGTGTTGTTGCTGTGACTGGCGCTGTTGTTGCTGTGACTGGTGTTGTTGCTGTGACTGGCGCTGTTGTTGCTGTGACTGGTGCTGTTGTTGCTGTGACTGGTGTTGTTGCTGTGACTGGTGTTGTTGCTGTGACTGGTGTTGTTGCTGTGACTGGCGTTGTTGTTGCTGTGACTGGTGCTGTTGTTGCTGTGACTGGTGTTGTTGCTGCTGTGACTGGCGCTGTTGTTGCTGTGACTGGCGCTGTTGTTGCTGTGACTGGTGTTGTTGTTGCTGTGACTGGCGCTGTTGTTGCTGTGACTGGCGCTGTTGTTGCTGTGACTGGTGTTGTTATTGCTGTGACTGGCGCTGTTGTTGCTGTGACTGGCGCTGTTGTTGCTGTGACTGGTGTTGTTGCTGTGACTGGTGGTGGTGTTGCTGTGACTGGCGCTGTTGTTGCTGTGACTGGCGCTGTTGTTGCTGTGACTGGCGCTGTTGTTGCTGTGACTGGTGTTGTTGCTGTGACTGGCGCTGTTGTTGCTGTGACTGGTGCTGTTGTTGCTGTGACTGGTGTTGTTGCTGTGACTGGCGCTGTTGTTGCTGTGACTGGTGCTGTTGTTGCTGTGACTGGTGTTGATGCTGCTGTGACTGGCGCTGTTGTTGCTGTGACTGGCGCTGTTGTTGCTGTGACTGGTGTTGTTGTTGCTGTGACTGGCGCTGTTGTTGCTGTGACTGGCGCTGTTGTTGCTGTGACTGGCGCTGTTGTTGCTGTGACTGGTGTTGTTGCTGTGACTGGCGCTGTTGTTGCTGTGACTGGCGCTGTTGTTGCTGTGACTGGTGTTGTTGCTGTGACTGGTGGTGTTGTTGCTGTGACTGGCGCTGTTGTTGCTGTGACTGGCGCTGTTGTTGCTGTGACTGGTGTTGTTGCTGTGACTGGCGCTGTTGTTGCTGTGACTGGCGCTGTTGTTGCTGTGACTGGTGTTGTTGCTGTGACTGGCGCTGTTGTTGCTGTGACTGGCGCTGTTGTTGCTGTGACTGGTGTTGTTGCTGTGACTGGTGTTGTTGCTGTGACTGGTGTTGTTACTGTGACTGGCGCTGTTGTTGCTGTGACTGGCGGTGTTGTTGCTGTGACTGGTGCTGTTGTTGCTGTGACTGGTGTTGTTGCTGCTGTGACTGGCGCTGTTGTTGCTGTGACTGGCGCTGTTGTTGCTGTGACTGGTGTTGTTGCTGTGACTGGTGTTGTTGTTGCTGTGACTGGCGCTGTTGTTGCTGTGACTGGCGCTGTTGTTGCTGTGACTTGTGTTGTTGTTGCTGTGACTGGCGCTGTTGTTGCTGTGACTGGCGCTGTTGTTGCTGTGACTGGTGTTGTTGCTGGACTGGTGTGTTGTGCGTGACTGGTGTTGCTTGCTGTGACTGGGTGTTGTTGCTGTGACTGGTGTGTTGTTGCTGTGACTGGTGTTGTTGTTGCTGTGACTGGTGTGTTGTTGCTGTGACTGGGTGTTGTTGCTGGACTGGCGTGTTGTTGCTGTGACTGGTGTTGTTGTTGCTGTGACTGTGTTGCTGTTGCTGTGACTGTGTTGCTGTTGCTGTGACTGTGCTGTTGTTGCTGTGACTTGTGCTGTTGTTGCTGTGACTGGTGTTGTTGCTGTGACTGGTGTTGCTGTGACTGGTGTTGCTGTGACTGGTGTTGTTGTTGCTGTGACTGGTGTTGCTGTTGCTGTGACTGGTGTTGCTGTTGCTGTGACTGGTGTTGTTGCTGTGACTGGTGTTGCTGTTGCTGTGACTGGTGTTGCTGTTGCTGTGACTGGTGTTGCTGTTGCTGTGACTGGTGTTGCTGTGACTGGTGTTGTTGTGACTGGTGTTGTTGCTGTTACTGGTGTTGCTGTTGCTGTGATTGGTGCTGTTGTTGCTGTGACTGCTTTGTTGTTGCTGTGACTGGCGCTGTTGTTGCTGTGACTGGCGCTGTTGTTGCTGTGACTGGTGTTGTTGCTGTGACTGGTGCTGTTGTTGCTGTGACTGGTGTTGTTGTTGCTGTGACTGGTGTTGTTGTTGCTGTGACTGGTGTGCTGTTGGCTGTGACTGGTGTTGTTGTTGCTGTGACTGGTGTTGTTGTTGCTGTGACTGGTGTTGCTGTTGCTGTGACTGGTGTTGCTGTTGCTGTGACTGGTGTGGCTGTTGCTGTGACTGGTGTTGTTGTTGCTGACTGGTGTTGTTGTTGCTGTGACTGGTGTTGTTGTTGCTGTGACTGGTGTTGTTGTTGCTGTGACTGGTGTTGTTGTTGCTGTGACTGGTGTTGCTGTTGCTGTGACTGGTGTTGCTGTTGCTGTGACTGG
Source organism: Cherax destructor (assembly GCA_009830355.1). Classification (NCBI taxonomy): domain Eukaryota; kingdom Metazoa; phylum Arthropoda; class Malacostraca; order Decapoda; family Parastacidae; genus Cherax; species Cherax destructor. The sequence continues at coordinate 159,086 of WNWK01002151.1, read as the reverse complement.
TGTTGTTGTTGCTGTGACTGGTGTTGTTGCTGTGACTGGTGTTGTTGCTGTGACTGGTGTTGCTGTGACTGGTGTTGCTGTGACTGGTGTTGCTGTGACTGGTGTTGCTGTGACTGGTGTTGCTGTGACTGGTGTTGCTGTGACTGGTGTTGCTGTGACTGGTGTTGCTGTGACTGGTGTTGCTGTTGCTGTGACTGGTGTTGCTGTTGCTGTGACTGGTGTTGCTGTTGCTGTGACTGGTGTTGCTGTGACTGGTGTTGCTGTTGCTGTGACTGGTGTTGCTGTTGCTGTGACTGGTGTTGCTGTTGCTGTGACTGGTGTTGTTGTTGCTGTGACTGGTGTTGTTGCTGTGACTGGTGTTGTTGTTGCTGTGACTGGTGTTGTTATATACACATTTATATACACATTTATATATATATATATACACATTTATATATGTCGTGCCGAATAGGTAAAACTTGCTATTTTGGCTTAAATAGCAACGCTCTTCTTGCCGAATGAGGCAAGAGAAAATTTATGCATGCAATAATTTCAAAAAAATCATTCTGAACCTAATGAAAAAAAATATATTTCATTGTGTTTGATTATTATTAAATTATTGTAAACTTATTTGTAAATTATTGTAAACTTGTTTGTTATGCAAAAATTATATTATTTCCTCTCTCTGTAAATTATATATTTGAATATCGAGTCCTGAATAACCGCTAATGACAAATAATCGTTACTATGTGGTACAAACACTCGTTACTATGTGACAAGCACTCGTTACTATGTAATACAAACACTCGTTACTATGTAACACAAACACTCGTTACTATGTGACAACAAACACTCGTTACTGTGTAACACAAACACTCGTTACTATGTAACACAAACACTCGTTACTATGTAACACAAACACTCGTTACTATGTAACACAAACACTCGTTACTATGTAACACAAACACTCGTTACTATGTAATACAAACACTCGTTACTATGTAACAAACACTCGTTACTATGTGACAAACACTCGTTACTGTGTAACACAAACACTCTTACTATGTGACAACAAACACTCGTTACTATGTGACAACAAACACTCGTTACTATGTAACACAAACACTCGTTACTATGTAACACAAACACTCGTTACTATGTAACACAAACACTCGTTACTATGTAACACAAACACTCGTTACTATGTGACAACAAACACTCGTTACTGTGTAACACAAACACTCGTTACTGTGTAACACAAACACTCGTTACTGTGTAACACAAACACTCGTTACTGTGTAACACAAACACTCGTTACTGTGTAACACAAACACTCGTTACTGTGTAACACAAACACTCGTTACTGTGTAACACAAACACTCGTTACTGTGTAACACAAACACTCGTTACTGTGTAACACAAACACTCGTTACTGTGTAACACAAACACTCGTTACTGTGTAACACAAACACTCGTTACTGTGTAACACAAACACTCGTTACTGTGTAACACAAACACTCGTTACTGTGTAACACAAACACTCGTTACTGTGTAACACAAACACTCGTTACTATGTAACACAAACACTCGTTACTATGTGACACTCGTTTCTATGTGACACTCGTTACTATGTGACACAAACCACTCAACATCCCACTCATGGTGGTCCTTCCACTTGATCTTTCTTTTCTCTAACACCTTCCCCTCCATCCCTCCCTCCCTCCCTATCCCACCCTCCCTCCCTCCCCACCTTCCCCTCCACGTCGTGATCATGTCTCTGACGAGTTAAGAAAAACTGTCACTACGGCAACAACGAAGTAAATCTGACCAATCACCTCCCGTTCTGCCATGTGAGGTAATCCATGTTTTTCTTCCTGTTTTGTCCACACACACACACACACACACACACACACACACAAACAACAGTTCAAAACAATTGGACACTAATAATGCTTCAAAACACTCGACTCAAACATATTGCTTAATTACCGATGACAATATATTACTTTATAACTGAGGGCAATATATTGTTTTAATAATGATAACAATACAATGTTTTATTGCTGATAACAATATAACGTTTTATTACTGATGCTAACATAATGTTTTATTACTGATGACGATACAGTATTTTATTACTGATGAGAATACAATATTTTATTGCTGATAATATAATGTTTTATTTACTGTTGGGAATAACTGTTTTATTACTGATGACATATATTAATTACTTGTTTATTATGAAAATGAATACTATACATGTTTTATTAGACAAATACTATATAAACTTTTATTACTGTTGACAACATAATACTTTATTACTGTTGACAACATAATACTTTATTACTGTTGACAACATATCTTTATTACTGTTGACAACATATTTTATTACTGTTGACAACATAATACTTTATTACTGTTGACAACATAATACTTTATTACTGTTGACAACATTATACTTTATTACTGTTGACAACATAATACTTTATTACTGTTGACAACATTATACTTTATTACTGTTGACAACATAATACTTTATTACTGTTGACAACATAATACTTTATTACTGTTGACAACATATTATTACTGTTGACAACTTACTTAGTTGACAACATATATTATTACTGTTGACAACATTAATACTGCTTATTACTGTTGACAACATAATACTTTATTACTGTTGACAACATAATACTTTATTACTGTTGACAACATTATACTTTATTACTGTTGACAACATTATACTTTATTACTGTTGACAACATTATACTTTATTACTGTTGACAACATAATACTTTATTACTGTTGACAACATAATACTTTATTACTGTTGACAACATAATACTTTATTACTGTTGACAACATAATACTTTATTACTGTTGACAACATAATACTTTATTACTGTTGACAACATATACTTTATTACTGTTGACAACATAATACTTATTATGTTGACAACATAATACTTTATTACTGTTGACAACATAATACTTTATTACTGTTGACAACATAATCTTTATTACTGACAACATAATCTTATTACTGTTGACAACATAATACTTTATTACTGTTGACAACATAATACTTTATTACTGTTGACACCATAATACTTTATTACTAATGACAACATATTTTACTGACAACATAATACTATTGCTGCTTGACAACATAATCTATTACGTGACACCATAATCTTATTACTGACAACATGTTGCATTGCTAATAAAGTGCTTTATTACTGCTGGCAATAAAGTGCTTTATTACTGCTGGCAATTAAGTGCTTTATTACTGCTGGCAACACAGTGCTGACGTCTTATCTCCAAATTTCAGAGGAAAAATTATTGTTGAAAACTTGGTCCCATGAAGTTAGATAATTAGATTTTTTTTAAAACTGTTGGTGTCAGCGGTGACTGATCGGTCAGTTGAGAGGACAAGTGCCTCTTGGCACTGGCACTTGTCAGGCGAGCACTTGTAACTGGCCCAGCATCTGCCGCCGGTGTTTTTTTTTTTTTTGTTTTTAGGACGGAGTCACCCGGCGCTGATTTCTGGTCCATTGAATAGCTTATGAGCCGTGGGTATGTACGTGTATGTCCGTGGGAATGGACGGATATGTCCGTGGGTATGGACGTGGTTGTCCAATGTACGTGTCATGGGCGGTGTGGACAAAATGTGAAAGTCTGGGGTAAGGGAGACACGGGGTGTGGCTGCTGTCTGCCGGGGGGGCGTGACTGCTGTCTGCCGGGGGCGTGACTGCTGTGTGCACGGGGGCGTGGAAGCTGTCTGCCGGGGGACGTGGAAGCTGTCTGCCGGGGGGCGTGGAAGCTGTCTGCCGGGGGGCGTGGAAGCTGTCTGCCGGGGGGCGTGGAAGCTGTCTGCCCGGGGGGGTGACTGCTGTCTGCCCGGGGGCGTGACTGCTGTCTGCCCGGGGGCGTGACTGCTGTCTGCCCGGGGCGTGGAAGCTGTCTGCCCGGGGGCGTGACTGCTGTCTGCCCGGGGCGTGACTGCTGTCTGCCCGGGGCGTGACTGCTGTCTGCCCGGGGCGTGGCTGCTGTCTGCTGCCCACGAAATATAGATGATGTGAATATTTAACCGGCGGTTGCTGGATGAAGGTGACACCCGGAGCAGGGAGTATGATTCTTGTTGTTGTTGATTGTTAGTGTGAATGATTGTTGGTGTGAATGATTGTTGGTGTGAATGATTGTAGGTGTGAATGATTGTTGGTGTGAATGATTATTGGTGTGAATGATTGTTGGTGTGAATGAATGTTGGTGCGAATGATTGTTGGTGTGAATGATTGATATTTATGATTGTTGGTGTGAATAATTGTTATTGTGAATGATTGTTATTGTGAATGATTGTTGGTGTGAATGGTGTTGATTGTTATTGTGAATGATTTTTGGTGTGAATGGTGTTGATGATTGTTATTGTGAATGATTGATGGTGTGAATGACTGTATGACCAGTTGTATAATACACATGGCCATACAAATTGTATAATACACCTGGCCATACAAGCTGTATAATACACCTGGTCATACAAGCTGTATAATACACCTGGTCATACAAGCTGTATAATACACCTGGTCATACAAGCTGTATAATACACCTGGTCATACAAGCTGTATAATACACCTGGTCATACAAGCTGTATAATACACCTGGTCATACAAGCTGTATAATACACCTGGTCATACAAGCTGTATAATACACCTGGTCATACAAGCTGTATAATACACCTGGTCATACAAGCTGTATAATACACCTGGTCATACAAGCTGTATAATACACCTGGTCATACAAGCTGTATAATACACCTGGTCATACAAGCTGTATAATACACCTGGTCATACAAGCTGTATAATACACCTGGTCATACAAGCTGTATAATACACCTGGTCATACAAGCTGTATAATACACCTGGTCATACAAGCTGTATAATACACCTGGTCATACAAGCTGTATAATACACCTGGTCATACAAGCTGTATAATACACCTGGTCATACAAGCTGTATAATACACCTGGTCATACAAGCTGTATAATACACCTGGTCATACAAGCTGTATAATACACCTGGTCATACAAGCTGTATAATACACCTGGTCATACAAGCTGTATAATACACCTGGTCATACAAGCTGTATAATACACCTGGTCATACAAGCTGTATAATACACCTGGTCATACAAGCTGTATAATACACCTGGTCATACAAGCTGTATAATACACCTGGTCAAACAAGCTGTATAATACACCTGGTCATACAAGCTGTATAATACACCTGGTCATACAAGCTGTATAATACACCTGGTCATACAAGCTGTATAATACACCTGGTCATACAAGCTGTATAATACACCTGGTCATACAAGCTGTATAATACACCTGGTCATACAAGCTGTATAATACACCTGGTCATACAAGCTGTATAATACACCTGGTCATACAAGCTGTATAATACACCTGGTCATACAAGCTGTATAATACACCTGGTCATACAAGCTGTATAAGTACACCTGGTCATACAAGCTGTATAAGTACACCTGGTCATACAAGCTGTATAAGTACACCTGGTCATACAAGCTGTATAAGTACACCTGGTCATACAAGCTGCATAATACGCTGGTCATACAAGCTGTATAATGAACTGGTCTTTCCAGCTGTATAATACACCTGGTCATACAAGCTTTATACCCTGGTCATACAAGCTGTATAATACACCTGGTCATACAAGCTGCATAATACGGCTGTGTGAAGAACAATGCAGTTATGAATCATCATTGCCAGCGTCCTCCATCACTCACCTCATTAAACTTTGCGTCGCTGATGAAAAGTTTGGCTTTAATAACGAGTTTTCCCATGAAGAGTTTGCCGTGAGAATGGGGACCCCTCTCCCTGACTATAAAAGTGCATTATAATTGACTGAAATTAAACTGCTCGCTAATTTGAACTCGTTGTTGCGCGAAGAGGATCGCCAGGTAGATCGGAGGTATTTGCATTGTTTACATGCTGTTTAAGGTTATAACAGCCTGATACCAGGAGTGTACCCAGGAGTCTGGTAGTGAAGATTACGGGCAGATAGTCAAGTACCCGACCAGCCGGGCTGTGGTTCGTACTTCGGTTTGCGTGAGACCGGCAAGTAATAGCGTGGTTGGTCGGGTCCTGGTCCACCGCGAGGCCTGGGCATTGTCCTGGCCGCGGGGACGTTGACCCCCGAAACTCCCTCCAGGTATCCCCCACCTCCCACTCCCCTCCAGGTACAGTAAAAACTTGAAAACTGATCAATATCAGGGAGTTTTTGAAGTCATATGCGGTATTAGGATATTTGAAAGAATAATTAAGGGTAATTCAGTGAGAGAGCAAACATTCACTGTGGATTGGAAGCAAAACAAACACTACACACGCACGGGAATAACACGATAATGCAAGAGAGCAAACACCGGGTGAGCCAAGCAAGTGTCTTTGATGTGCTGCCTTAAGTGCCTCATCAGACACACTTGTTGGTCAGCAGGGGGTCACAGCTCTGACCTCATATGACCCAAAATCACGCACGTAAGTGCAAGTCTTATTTTCAAAGTGCTTGTGTTTGACCTTAAGATTAAAACAGAAATTTAACCTTGAACAGGCAAAACTGGTAGTCTCTCCATACTCAAATGGTTCACCATTGAAAGTAAGCACTGATTTATCCTGACTTAAGGCTGACTTAAGATGATGTGTAGGAATGCGGTTACCTGAGGTGCACGTTGAGTGGAATATTTGCACGTCGAAAGTCGCAAGCAGAAGGCAAGAGGCAGCCAGGGGTGACACGGCAGAAGGCATGAGGCAGCCAGGGGTGACACGGCAGAAGGCATGAGGCAGCCAGGGGTGACACGGCAGAAGGCATGAGGCAGCCAGGGGTGACACGGCAGAAGGCATGAGGCAGCCAGGGGTGACACGGCAGATGGCATGAGGCAGCCAGGGGTGACACGGCAGAAGGCATGAGGCAGCCAGGTGAAGGCAGAAGGCATGAGGCAGCCAGTGACACGGCAGAGGCATGAGCACAGGGGTGACACGGCAGAAGGCAGAGGCAGCCAGGGTGACACGGCAGAAGGCATGAGGCAGCCAGGGGTGACACGGCAGAAGGCATGAGGCAGCCAGGGGTGACACGGCAGAAGGCAAGAGGCAGCCAGGGGTGACACGGCAGAAGTCATGAGGCAGCCAGGGGTGACACGGCAGAAGGCATGAGGCAGCCAGGGGTGACACGGCAGAAGGCAAGAGGCAGCCAGGGGTGACACGGCAGAAGTCATGAGGCAGCCAGGGGTGACACGGCAGAAGCATGAGGCAGCCAGGGGTAACACGGCAGAAGGCATGAGGCAGCCAGGGGTGACGACAGAAGGCATGAGGCAGCCAGGGTGACCGGCAGAAGGCATGAGGCAGCCAGGGGTGACACGGCAGAAGGCATGAGGCAGCCAGGGGTGACACGGCAGAAGGCATGAGGCAGCCAGGGGTGACACGGCAGAAGGCATGAGGCAGCCAGGGGTGACACGGCAGAAGGCATGAGGCAGCAGGGTGACCGGCAGAAGGCATGAGGCAGCCAGGGGTGACCGGCAGAAGGCATGAGGCAGCCAGGGGTGACACGGCAGAAGGCAAGAGGCAGCCAGGGGTGACACGGCAGAAGGCATGAGGCAGCCAGGGTGACACGGCAGAAGGCAAGAGGCAGCCAGGGTGACACGGCAGAAGGCATGAGGCAGCCAAGGGTGACACGGCAGAAGGCATGAGGCAGCCAGGGTGACCGACAGAAGGCATGAGGCAGCCAAGGGTGACACGGCAGATGGCATGAGGCAGCCAGGGTGACCCGGCAGAAGGCATGAGGCAGCCAGGGTGACCCGGCAGAAGGCATGAGGCAGCCAGGGGTGACCCGGCAGAAGGCATGAGGCAGCCAGGGGTGACCCGGCAGAAGGCATGAGGCAGCCAGGGGTGACCCGGCAGAAGGCATGAGGCAGCCAGGGGTGACCGGCAGAAGGCATGAGGCAGCCAGGGGTGACACGGCAGAAGGCATGAGGCAGCCAGGGGTGACACGGCAGAAGGCATGAGGCAGCCAGGGGTGACACGGCAGAAGGCATGAGGCAGCAAGGGGTGACCCGGCAGAAGGCATGAGGCAGCCAGGGTGACCCGGCAGAAGGCATGAGGCAGCCAGGGTGACACGGCAGAAGGCAGAGGCAGCCAGGGTGACACGGCAGAAGGCATGAGGCAGCCAGGGTGACACGGCAGAAGGCAAAGAGGCAGCCAGGGGTGACACGGCAGAAGGCATGAGGCAGCCAGGGTGACACGGCAGAAGGCATGAGGCAGCCAGGGGTGATCCGACAGAAGGCATGAGGCAGCCAAGGGTGACACGGCAGATGGCATGAGGCAGCCAGGGGTGACCCGGCAGAAGGCATGAGGCAGCCAGGAGTGACCCGGCAGAAGGCATGAGGCAGCCAGGGGTGACCCGGCAGAAGGCATGAGGCAGCCAGGGGTGACCCGGCAGAAGGCATGAGGCAGCAAGGGGTGACACGGCAGAAGGCATGAGACAGCCAGGGGTGACCCGGCAGAAGGCATGAGACAGCCAAGTGTGACACGGCAGAAGGCATGAGGCAGCAAGGGGTGACACGGCAGAAGTCATGAGGCATACAGAGACACGAAAGTGTGCTCTTTCCCCAAACTCTATGCCACACTAACTAGTAATAAGAAGTCATGGCATCCCATTTCTGAGGCAGAGAGAGACGCACAGCACCTCAGATTACTATTATTCTCAGAAAGGAGAGATAGAGAGAGAGAAATAAAAACATTTGCGATATTTACAACACATCTCTTAGCTGGAATTTTTCTGGTGAAATGAGAGGCAGTTCCAGGATACAACGTTCATTTTGTGTCCTTAAAAATGATTTGCACTGGGTCGATATCAACTGAGATCAGGCAAATCTAAATATATAACTACTCTATCAACGCGTTAGGAACATCCAGTGACAGAGTCATCAGTGATGGGAACATCAGTCACCAATAACGGGAATTTCAGTCTCCAGTCATAACATTAATAGTATACAATACCGACAGGTTGATGAGTAAGACATGTGCAACACTTGAGTATCTTGACTTATGAGACGTTTCGCTCACACACACCAGGCTTTGAAGGTAATACAGAGGCGACTGTAATACTGGAGACAGTGGAAGTGGTGTTCACTCCCTTATCCTTGATAGCTGTTCAGTTCTCTACACTAAATAGATGTTCATCCCATAGGGACGTGAACCGTCTTGTCAGTGATAGGCCCTGAGCCTAGCCGAGGTTAGCACCAGCTGTCACTAACAGAGATTGGCATCATCTATCGATCACTAGCCAAGGCTGGCACCATCTATCTATCACTAGCCGAGTCTGGCACCATCTATCTATCTCCAAATTGACGACTGGTCTGGCTCCCCTGTCTTCACCTGAAATTTAACGCCGAACTAAAACTCTTTTCAGTTGAGGAATTTGAAGGAAAGAGGAGGGAAGGGTTTGCACCCTCATTGAAATTCTCTAAAACCACCCACCCACCGTCCGTCCGTCCGTCCGTCCGTCCGTCCGTCCGCCCGCCCGTCCGCCCTCGGTCTCCACGTTTTTCGCTCTATCAGGACACTAAAAAAAATCTGGAGGCTCGACAGACTTCTCGTAAATCTAGATTTGCGTCGTCCAGTTGCAGTTTGTTGCAATTACGGCCGCCCGGGGCCCGTGCAAGTCGAGGGAGCGATACTCTTCATGCGTCTGTTACGGCTACGGTTGACTGTGACGATGATGTCTGTGTAACTCCTGGGATCGGCAGCGGGACGGAGGGCGATGATCCTCCCAAAAAATTGACACTAGGAAAATCGGCTTCAGGTGCGTCATTTGGACCCACCCATACAGACGTATACAAGATCTCAAGCAAGTGTACATACACCAGTGCATTGGTAATGCTTGTATACAGTTCTGTATAGAATACAAATGGGACTGAGCCTCTCATACAACCGTGAACATTCGTATAACTAAAATACCCGGGATCAATCCTGGGTGAGTCTATACTCATGGGAGACTATATTCGCTAATCCCTGTTCATCCGACTCTGAATAGGAACCTTGATTAAGACTGGGTGGGCAGTAGTATACCTTATATAAAGCTGGATTAGGTAGAAGTATACCTTATATGGATTTAAATGGGTGGTAGTATAGTTTAGACAGAGCTGGGCTTGAAAATAAACCGAGCTAGAATAACAGCTAACAGCGCAGGTTTTGGGATATATATATATATAGCGATCCAAAAATTTATTTTTGGGGGGCTGCGCCCCTAAAAGAGGGTTTTTTGCATTATCTTGCGTTGTAAATATATACATATTTTTTTTTCTATTTAGTCCCAACATGAAGTACAGAAAGGACATGTATCCCCTTTACCCCAACATGGATTCTGAACCCCCCCCCTCCCTAAAAAAAGGGAAATTTCATTGGCCAGGGCAACACGCAAGTGTAACAGCCCACATAAAGAAGTTTATTACAAATGACCTACGATTATATCCCCTTAATTAACTTCAATTTCAAGGTCTCTGATTTAATTACTGCAGTTGGTGGGGAGTGTGGGTGTGTCGTAACCTTTACGACACTCGCTTGTAAAACATACCGGTACAGTGCACCGTGCACACAACACCAGTTGTACCTGCAGTAGGTACCACGCAGTAGATACCGGTGTTTGTGTAGTAGGTACCTCACTACTGCCACTGCAGTAGTTAGCAGTACTAGGACATTGTTGCAAGACAGAATCAATTCAGACTTGTTTTAAAAATTTCTAGCTCATTCGCCCTAGAACGTTTCCATCAGCTAATTTGACTGAACTTCCTACTCATTTCAGCACCAATGCAAGCTCCTGATGTTTTGATTGCAACACGAAAGGCCTAGTGTTTTCATTCATTTTACCTCTTTGCATCGCTTGTTCGCGACAATTATTGCATATATATCCACTGTATATATATATATATATATATATATATATATATATATATATATATATATATATATATATATATATATAAATGTATATATGAAATAAGATCACAGAAAACAGGTGATATCACAATGTGCAGAGCAAACCACTGTGAAAAAAATAGTGAAACTCCAAGCGCTTTCGTGACTTCTCACATTATCAAGGAACTATTAAAATAAAAAAATCAACAGGACGGCATATAAGGGCAAGACTACACCTCACAGTCACGTCACAATACCCGACTCTGGTTTATATAAATTAGATTAATTTATAATTAATAAAATTTAGGAAGAATTTAATGATACATGTGTTGTGACGTGACTGTGAGGTGTAGTCTTGCCCTTATATGCCTTCCTGTTGATATATATATATATATATATATATATATATATATATATATATATATATATATATATATATATATATATATATATATATATTTTGTAAATGGAACGCTATACGACGGAAAATTTGCATAAATATTTTATCCGTGATCAAATGTATTTTTTTTTTTTTAAATTTTGCGGAATCATCGATTAAAACTTTGTGTAAACGCTCAGAGCGTTTCTCTGAACTTGGCTGAACTTGTCCGTAGGTCTCTGTGTTGGGAGTAAGAGAGAAACGGGCGGTGCAAAGCTTTTAATTGAGACAACGTTTCGCTCTGTGGAGAGCTTTATCAAGCCAGGATACAGCGCTACACAGAGCGAAATGTTGTCTTAGCCCAAGAGCTTTTGTTCAACAGCCAGTGTCTTTGTTTTAGCACTGTAGGTAATACCACGTAGGAGCACAGATACGATTATGAAATGTAATCTACTACTACTACTATTACTACTACGCTGCTACTAATACTGCCACTACTGCTACTACTACTACTACTACTGCTACTACTACTACTACTGCTACTACTACTACTGCTACTACTACTACTACTACTACTGCTACTACTACTACTACTACTACTGCTACTGCTACTACTACTACTACTACTACTACTACTGCTACTACTGGAACAATTCACATACAACTATTTTCTCTCATAAGTGCGGGTTATTTGTATACTATGACTACTATCACTACTACTACAATTACTACTATTACTATCACTACTATTACGATTACTATCACCAATACCACTACTTCCGCTATTACCACTTCTACTACTACCACTACTACTACCACTATACTACTACTACTACTACTATACTACTAGTATAAAAATAATGCTTTCGGTGGAGCGAAATTGCTAGTTGTATCATGCTTAGAATTTTGAATAAGTATTTTGAATATGATAGATGAAAGATGCTGACAGATATGGTAGACCAGAGATGCTCAAATTACTGAGATAGAGGATGCTGACCGAGCCCAACATATCTAATTATTCTCCGAGATTATAATTTGCCATAATAGCAGTGGGGTGAGTCCCTCTAATTATGCTGAACTTGTGAGAAAGTGATCTATGGAAATTATTGCCAAAATGGGTCAGCTTTCACATTTAAGCATAAAACAAATTATACTCTGGCGGACCGCACTCCCCGCTGTCAAGCGAACCGCAAGTTGGACGGTCCTGTTGCAGCTGCAATGACGCCGTTGAACAACTTAGACGAGGCTTGGAAAAAAACAATAGAAGCCAGTGTAAATAAACGTCTCGTAGAATTCCTAAGACACTCAAAGAAAACCGCACTGCACGAAGGTGGTATAAATTGTGCCGGACAAAAGAACCTCCTTCGTCTCAATCAACAGACACAACAAAAGAGTCATATTTTGTTGGAAATAAAAGTATGCAACTAAGAGTTTTATAATTACATTAGAAATATTAATTTATTTTATCAGACTTAATGTAATGATATATTACGGCAGGGTAGGAAAAGATTTATTAGGGTTGGTAAACCCGGAGGGGTTAGTAATCCAGGATAATTCAATAGAGTTAATGTGACTTATCCTCGCTAGGTGTCTCTCTCCCCTCAGGACTGTGTTTTCCTGAAATCAAATCTAATGACTTGCCAGTTCCCTCAGAGCTGTATCCATCAGGGCTTTTTCCTTTCAGAGCTTTATCCTTCAGAGCTTTATCCTTCAGAGCTTTATCCTTCAGAGCTTTATCCTTCTGAGCTTTATTCGTCAAAGGTTTATCCTTCAGTGCTTCATAAAGCAAAGCAAAACTTATATATGTTTTTTTAATAATGGCTTGTTCTGTTTCGGTGTTTGATATATTGCATGTCTTTGATATACTACCTGTGTTTAATATACTACCTGTGTTTGATATACTACCTGTGTTTGATATACTACCTGTGTTTGATATACTACCTGTATTTAATATACTACCTGTGTTTGATATACTACCTGTGTTTAATATACTACCTGTATTTAATATACTACCTGTGTTTGATATACTACCTGTGTTTAATATACTACCTGTGTTTGATATACTACCTGTGTTTAATATACTACCTGTGTTTGATATACTACCTGTGTCTGATACATTACCTGTGTCTAATATATTAGGTGTTGCCATACTGCCTATCTTTCACATATTTTTGTTTGTGTAAAGTCAGGTTCACAAAGAGACGTTACCACCCGGTGTTGCTACACTGGATACCATTATAGTCTACTGTAAGCAGCGCAGAGTTGCCGTCGCAGTTCACCGGTGGGACTGGTCTTGTGTGTGCGTTAGTTCACCGGTGGGACTGGTCTTGTGTGTGCGTTAGTTCACCGGTGGGACTGGTCTTGTGTGTGCGTTAGTTCACCGGTGGGACTGGTCTTGTGTGTGCGTTAGTTCACCGGTGGGACTGGTCTTGTGTGTGCGTTAGTTCCGGTGGAGAGTCTTGTGTGTTGTTACCGGTGGACTTCTTGCTTGTTCATAGTCTTGATTTCGTTATTACGGGGATTTTTGTGCGGAAATTTCACAGACGTATTTTGCGTAGTTCAGGGGTGGCTCTTTTCTAGAGGGGACGCATGTTGCATACCTCGGACTGTCGTTGGCTTCGGAGGAGCTGTGAGGAGATTCATATTTCTTGTTGCATTATTGTACCATTGTTTCATAGTTCATGCTTTGTGTGTTATTATGGACTGTCTTCTGTCTATTACTGAGCATTTTATGTTGTAGTGTGTTATAGGTGGTTTTAGGTGGAGGCTTGTTGTGATATTCAAACGGGCTTCTGTGAGAAATCCGGGAATATTCTTCCTTGATTGCCTTTTTATCCAATTCTCCGGAAGCTATGAGGATCCCAAATTTGCATAACAATTATGGTAGTTTATTATATATATATATATATATATATATATATATATATATATATATATATATATATATATATATATATATATATATATATATATATAATCTCGGGGTTTGAAATTGAAGGGTGGGGAAGAACGTAATTAGGTAAATGGGGAAAAGGTCGCCCATTGGTACGTGTCGTGTTTACCTGGCTGTATTTACCTCTTTGAGGTGATTGGGTTGAGATCTATCTCGAGGGCCACGCCTCTTATCTTTTAATCAGCTGATTTGTGTGTGTGTGTGTGTGTGTGTGTGTGTGTGTGCGTGCGTGTGTGCGTGCGTGTGTGTGCGGGTGTGTATGTATACTCTCCTATTTGTACTCACCTATTTGTGGTTGCATGGGTCGAGTCGTAGCTCTTAGTTATGTATGGATCATATATGTAAGTCACTCACCTAGGTTCAGTTGAGGGGTGTTGAGTTGAAGCTCCTGGCCACGCCTCTGAATTTTTTTACTATCAGTCATATTCCCTTTTCCCCTGCCTTATGGGCTCTATCGTACCTATTCTTAAAACTGTGAATGGCATCTGCTTGCACCGCTTACTCATCCAGGGAGATGCCTTCTGACCTCCATGACCTCCTTCATGACCAGCGGCCTGGTCATGGGCCGGGCCGCTGGGGGCGTTGACCCCCAGGAACACCCTCCAAGCAGACGCGTGTCCCCCGTTTTATGTTTCCCCCTTCCCAAACAGTCTGTGACTCTGCCACAGAGAATCATCTATGTACCATGTATCTTGCAACAGAGGGTCGCTTTCAGTTATTCCGACTGCTCTCTCTCTCTCTCTCTCTCTCTCTCTCTCTCTCTCTCTCTCTCTCTCTCATATATATATATATATCATCTCAGCATATTACAGTGAGGTCAGGATTAATCCAGTCATATTTAGTAAGTTTGATGTTGGAATTGATGAATATAAACCAAACAATACATTGTATTGAGTTGTTATTCTGCTGTTAGTCCAGTGACTCTGTAGGTCTGCTGTTAGTCCAGTGACTCTGTAGGTCTGCTGTTAGTCCAGTGACTCTGTAGGTCTGCTGTTAGTCCAGTGACTCTGTAGGTCTGCTGTTAGTCCAGTGACTCTGTAGGTCTGCTGTTAGTCCAGTGACTCTGTAGGTCTGCTGTTAGTCCAGTGACTCTGTAGGTCTGCTGTTAGTCCAGTGACTCTGTAGGTCTGCTGTTAGTCCAGTGACTCTGTAGGTCTGCTGTTAGTCCAGTGACTCTGTAGGTCTGCTGTTAGTCCAGTGACTCTGTAGGTCTGCTGTAGTCCAGTGACTCTGTAGGTCTGTTAGTCAGTGACTCTGTGTCTGCTGTTGTCCAGTGACCTGTGGTCTGCTGTATCCAGTGACTCTGTAGGTCTGCTGTTGTCCAGTGACTCTGGGTCTGCTGTTAGTCCAGTGACTCTGTGGTCTGCTGTTAGTCCAGTGACTCTGTGGATCTCTGCTGGAGTCAGTGACTCCTAGTCGGGTACTTTCCTAGTCTTCTCCGGGTACTTTCCTCCGGCACTTCCTTCCGGGTACTTTCCTGGATACTTTCCCTCCAGTACTTCCCCCCGGTACTTTCCCTCCGGCACTTCCCTTCCGGGTACTTTCACTCCGGATACTTTCCTCCAGGGCACTTTCCTCCCGGGCACTTCCCTCCCGAGTACTTTCCCTCCAGTACTTCCCGGTACTTTCCTCCCGGCACTTTTCAGGTACTTCCTCGGACACTTCCTCCGAGCACTTTCCTTCCGAGCACTTTCCTCCCGGGCACTTTTCTCCCGGGCACTTTCCTCCCGGGCACTTTCCTCCCGGACACTTCCCTCCCGGGTACTTTCCTCCCGGGCACTTTCCTCCTGGGCACTTTCCTCCCTGGCACTTTGCACTTTCCTCCCGGGCACTTCCCTCCCGGGCACTTTCCTCCCGGGCACTTTCCTCCCGGACACTTCCCTCCCGGGTACTTTCCCTCTGGTACTTTCCTCTTGGGTATCTCAGTCACGCGCTAACAATTATATTTAACGACTGACTGATGTCTTTATTACTTCTCTTCTCATCGAATTACATTGGAAAAACGGTTTTATTTGTCGTGTTTTATTAGTTTATTTGTCATGTTTATTAGTTTAGTTGTGTTTTAATGGGTTTTATCTGATGTGTTTTATTGGTTTGTCAAGAGTTTTAAAAGTGCAAGGAGAGTACCTCCCTCGTCATGTTCATCAAGTTGTTCATTGATTCACTGTGTTCATCAAGTTGTTCATTGATTCACTGTGTTCATCAAGTTGTTCATTGATTCACTGTGTTCATCAAGTTGTTCATTGATTCACTGTGTTCATCAAGTTGTTCATTGATTCACTGTGTTCATCAAGTTGTTCATTGATTCACTGTGTTCATCAAGTTGTTCATTGATTCACTGTGTTCATCAAGTTGTTCATTGATTCACTGTGTTCATCAAGTTGTTCATTGATTCACTGTGTTCATCAAGTTCATTGATTCACTGTGTTCATCAAGTTGTTCATTGATTCACTGTGTTCATCAAGTTGTTCATTGATTCACTGTGTTCATCAAGTTGTTCATTGATTCACTGTGTTCATCAAGTTGTTCATTGACTCACTGTGTTCATTATCATGTTCACTGACTTGTTATAACGTTCATTATTTAACGTTAAAATGTTTATTATCGTCAGTAATTATTAAGTTTTGTTTTATTATTGAGCGATTTTTTTCATTACATCTGAGATAAATTTGTAGAGTCTCGTCTCCAGTAACTCATAAAATAATTGCTTATAAAAAATAAGGGACCTGGTCGGTACCTGACCAGCCAGGCTGTGGTTCGTACGTTGGACTGCTTGCGGCCAGCAGTAACAGCCTGGTTGATCAGGCCCTGATCCACCATTAGGCCTGGTCACAGACCGGGCCGCGGGGGCGTTGACCCCCGGAATTCTCTCCAGGTAAACTCCAGGTAATAAAGACAGGTCGATGAATAACACATATGTGCAACACGTTTTCTGTTTTCGAAACGTTTCGCCTACACAGTAGGCTTCTTCAGTCCAATACTGGAGACAGCAGAAGCAGTGGAGAAGTGAAAATGATTTTATCAGTCCATAAGGAGTCACTTTGAGGTGGTCAGTCCCTCAATCTTCAGTCACCTCTGTATTCGACTGAAGAAGCCTGCTCTGTAGGCGAAACGTTTCGGTAATAAGCATAGCAAAGTGCTGCACTTGTCTTATTTATCAAAGGAATTAATCTACATACACAGTGTGGCAGTGGAGTTAGGTTGCAAGAAATTAAAAAAAATAAACATGAGCTAAGACCAATTGCATCTGCGGGGAAATATGGATGTTATTGCAATAACCGAGACCTGGTTCAGCCTGAAAAATATAGCATCATGTCTGCTGAATTCCACGTGCAGTGTATAAATTAATTCATACTGATAGAGTCAACAGGAAAGGGAGCGGAGTTGGTGTGTGTAACATGTATGTCAGGGAACATTTAAAGTGTTGCATCAGAAATGATATAGAGGTGAAGGGGGAGAGAGAGAGAGAGGCGGAATCTACCTGTAGTTTCTTGAAGGCCATGAAATGTTTATCTAAGGTGCGATTTACAGATCTCCCAACCCAGAGGGTGACGCTAGTAAACCTCTGTGGGAAGAAGGTAGATTAATGGTTCAGAGAATCGACACGTTTGATAAATTAGCCACGCAGTGGCTTCATCAGTCCGATATAAAAAAGAATGGCGAAGATGAGAAGGAATTTGAGGTAATCAGTCCCTCAGCCTGGAGTCGATGTAATCAGTCCATCAATCTTGGGGAAGAAACTGAGTAATAACACAGATCACAAGGGCTTTCTTTGAGAAGTTACAAGTTATATTTAAAATGAAAAAAAAAGTGAGTTAAAGAGCAGCGCAGGTGAGGCAGAAACATTGATGCATATCAGGACAAGAGGCAAGTGGTTACACCTGGAGTTGAGGTATGTCTCAGGGATGTTTCTGCTACATACAAATGGATTAAAGTCCATAATGTCCCATTCGAGGTGGGAGAAGTTGACATTATAGAGGAAATATTTCGCCACACAGTGGCTTCATCAGTCCATACAACGAATAATAGTGAAGATCAGGAGTTTGAGGTAATCAGTCCCTCAGTATTGCATGCAAAGAGTACGTCACCCTTATTCGGAGCATGTTAAACACACCCAAATAGGCTGCCTCACTGGTTTTCATGGGAGATTTTACCTTTAGACCAATTGCCTGTAGCGAACTTAAAGGAATACAGTCTAGCAACTTTCTGGAAGCGGTCTTGGACTCCTTTTAAAACAGCTTGTAACAAAACTATCCAGAGGAAATAACCTGGTTGATCTGGTTGTAGCAAACAAGGAATCTTGGATAAATAATCTTGAAGTTAATGAAAAGTATAGAGAAAGCGATCATAATTCTCTTAAATTTCAATATCTTGTGAATTACCTTAATAAAAAAGTTAAGTGGCCTGATTTTCGCGTTGCACATTACACAGGGCTAAGTAATTATTTAGGCAATGCAAATTGGGCTACTTTTACTAGACGTGATGATGAGATGCAAAGTTGAAATGGTTGCCAATGTTACATTTTTCAAAGCAGAGATGTACAACAGTAAAGTAAAGCATCTTGTGGATAAAACGAGAGGCATAAACAAGAGTCAGGAGGAAAGGGTCACGTAATAGACCAGTATATATAAAAGTAAACAGAAGGGGGAAAATACGAAAAGACAAAAGTGAGTGAGATTAAGTTTGCGAAGGATCCAAAGATCAACCCAAAGGGTTCCTTTCAGGTTTATAGAAATAAAATTAGGGAAAATGTCTGACCCACCCAAATGAAACTCGGATCATCTTAATGTTAATAACAAACAAATGTGTCAATTTTAAAGACTTATTTCCTCTCCGTTTTTACTCAAGAGGAATACAAGAGAAATTCCAGAAATCAATAATTATATAAATCAGAACGAAAATATATAAATAATGTATACGTCTCTCATTCATCATAGGCCAGTAGTGCTGCTGCTATGAGCTGAAATTCATATGTTCTCATCTCATATTTTACTATACCTTAAAGAATAACAAGGCACAACAGTATACCTTAAAGAATAACAGACACAATAGTATACCTTAAAGAATAACAAGGCACAATAGTATACCTTAAAGAAAAACAGACACAATAGCGTGACCGGAACAATACAAAGATTACCCACAAATAGGAGAATGCAAATTATGTTCCGAATCTGACAATTAACTGGCCACACGTGTCTAGCTTATGGTCCAAGTCGGATCATAAGCTTCAATCTCCTATAAGCGGTTTATTTGTGTATTTTCTATACAACTTTTTTACTTATGCATGATAGGATTATCGTATTTTCCGCCATATAAGGCGCACGACAGAATTATCATAATAATAAATCAGTAATCACATTTAAAGAGCTAATTACCCTCTTACTTTACGCTAAAGCGTAACCCAAAGCCTGCCCTTGATTCTGGCCTTGAGGATATAAGACGCAGACTGATTTTCCAAGACTTTTTGTGGAGGAAAAAAGGTGCGTCTTATATGCCGGTAAATACGATATGTATTAGTTGTGACGAAAGAGGAGTAGAGGTGATCGCCTTCTGATACCTTAACATTCATCATTATTATTTTCATTATTATTATTATTATTATTATTATTATTATAGGGGAGCGCTAAAGCCGTTGGGATTATACAGCGCCTGTGGGGGGAGGGGTGGAAGGTGTTCAGGTTCAATTCAATGAACTGTTCCCTAGATCAAGAGCCGCTCCCCAGCATCAAGGAACCTCCCTAGAGGGGTCCCTAACACGCAAACAAGTGGTGGGCGTGACTGTGCTTCCACTCTCCTCCCGGCACTTGTTCAGAGGTTAGGTAGAAGACGTTCTCTCACTGACTGGGAGTGTGGAGGAAATGGTTAGATAAGTACACTTTCCTGCATCAAACGTACGACAAGCGGTACTTGTCTTTTAAGAGCAGGATTTCCAGCAGCCGCTCCCTGGAAACGCCTTCGGGTTGCTGTAGCAGTGCCCACATAGGCTGTTGAGTAATGAGTTAGACATTACAGTTTGCCCCAAAGGAGCTCATATCCAGCATTTCGCAAATATCTGTGATGCGTAGTGGTATTCACTGGGTTTGGGTGGACCAACCTTGCATCACGAGATCTATTGGTAACTCCAGACAAATCTCACATTTACCTATTAGCTGCAGCTAACATAACACAATGTGGGTATCGTTGGATTTACCTGGGTATGTAACCCACCCAATTATCCCTAGTTTGTTGTAGGGGAGGTGTGATCCCGGTATCGTTGTCTTGAGTAGGCTGTTACAGATGCTTAGTTATATTGTCCTCAAAGTGACGCATTGCGTCACTTTGACGCCATTCGTTACGCGATGGGGTGATATGTCATCCCTTTGTTCACAACTCCTGAGTACATACTGCAACACAAACTTTTACACTTATCGGGATTATACAGCTCATTAATACACTCGTGTTTTCTTTTAACACTACTAGCTTTCCTAGTGGAGATTGACAGTATTTCAGAGTTTACCTCACAAACTCATTATTTTCTTTGTTCTCAGTGGGAGATTTGTGACGTATTCATGTCTGAATTCAACCTAGCTTGCAGCCCTGCCCAGCGCCCACCAGTTCATCGTCCCCACAAAAGAATTGCTGAGTTCAGCTTTATATACATTCGTTGCTAGTCTGTGCAACAGTATTTAACACAAGGGGGTAGGTTTTTTATTTAGCTGTAAGCTAGAAGTAGACTTGTAGACCAAGTGGGGCGCAGGTTTTCTCTTAATTTTCCTACTATGGGAAAAGAGTAATTACTTTTGTTTAACCTCGTTGTGTAGTTGATCAGAAATTCTAGCAAAGAGAGGACGTGTCTGGAGACGCTATGGTACATATATCTGTTCCTCATAAAAGGTGTTGTGGGAGGAAGTCGTAGTCCACTAGCCCTTTGTGAGAGGGCTAGGTTCTTCAGAGGGCTGAGAGATAACCCCCCTCCCCTTTTACTGGAGATTTTTCTTCACAGGGAGTGTCAGGAGCTATGGTCCATCCTCCATGCATGCCATTATCTCAAACGGGAACGCCTTTTTTATAATCAGTTTTAGGAATTAGAATTTCTGCCTCGTCTTGTGTCTGGAGCCAATGTTCCTACTGTGTGGACTCCTGTCGTTTTAACAATATTGGTAAAACGACAGCAGTTGCAAAGATTGGTCGTCGCTCTGCGTATCTCAGCGTATTTCAGTGTATCCAGAAAACACTGCTACACTCTCCAGCAACACACACCTTACATTGTCACTGTGTGGACTTTACTCACAGCACAAGGTCATGAGTAAACACGTTGTTTTGGGACATTTCAGTGTTCTGAAGACTTAGTCCTTTGATGCAACTGTGCTGTGTGGACACACTTTGTTATTACGTTAAATGCACCAAATGACGTAGGATTGACTTTGACGCTGTATGAGCGCTGTTAGCTTCTGTTTGTCTGGTGTTCCGTGCTCTCGTTGTGCACTGTCTGCTCTGGATTCAGCAGCAGGAAGAAACTCACGCGTTGTAAACAGAGGTAGAATTTGCCCAGCGCTGTGGACACGGTCTATTCTAGAATTAAAAGGACTTGATCTCTGATTTGCCTGGTTGGTTATTGTTTATTCTTATGGGGCAGCGCTAAGCCCGTAGGGGATTTTACAGCGCCTGGCAGGGGGAGTGGGGATGATGGAAGGCATTCAGACTCATTTCAGGAAACTGGAGAACAGATCCAGTTCCCTAGATCAAGAGCCAACTTACCAGCATCAAGGAACCTCCCTTGAGAGGCTGGCCTAGTTGGTATCAACAAACTAAACAGAAGGAGCATAGTCTTTAATCAGTCGGTATCTACACACACACACACACCTACTCTCTGGTAACACGGGTTCTTATGGCACTGAATTGTACACTTTGATTCTAGATTGTATTTAGTATTTATGAATTGTATCATACGTTCTATCCTGTAGCAACCACTTTTCATTTAGACTCAAATATGTTTGTCGAAAGCGTTTTTAATCTGGAAAAAAGTGCATTTGACATTTCATATGAATTGGAATACGATCATTGGCTCACTTATGATTGAGGATCTCATACTGTGCTCAAAGGAAGTTACACGTGTCTCGTTCTTTCTCTCTCTCCCTTCCTCCCCCTTCACTCCTTTCTTATCTGCCTGCCTGCCTCCTTCCCTTCTTTACTTCCTGCCTGCCTCCTTCCCTTCTTTACTTCCTGCCTGGCTTCCTTCCTGCCTTTCTCCTTCCCTTCTCTACTTCCTGCCTGCCTTCCTTCCTGCTTGTCTCCTTCCCTTCTCTACTTCCTGCCTGCCTTCCTTCCTGCCTGTCTCCTTCCCTTCTCTACTTCCTGCCTGCCTTCCTTCCTGCCTGTCTCCTTCCCTTCTCTACTTCCTGCCTGCCTTCCTTCCTGCCTGCCTTCCTTCCTGCCTGTCTCCTTCCCTTCTCTACTTCCTGCCTGCCTTCCTTCCTGCCTGTCTCCTTCCCTTCTCTACTTCCTGCCTGTCTCCTTCCCTTCTCTACTTCCTGCCTGTCTCCTTCCCTTCTCTACATCCTGCCTGCCTTCCTGCCTGCCTCCTTCCCTTCTCTACTTCCTGCCTGCCTTCCTTCCTGTCTGTCTCCTTCCCTTCTCTACTTCCTGCTTGCCTTCCTGCCTGCCTCCTTCCCTTCTCTACTTCCTGCCTTCCTGCCTTCCTGCCTGCCTTCCTGCCTGCCTCCTTCCCTTCTCTACTTCCTGCCTTCCTTCCTGCCTGCCTGCCTTCCTTCCTGCCTGCCTCCTTCCCTTCTCTACTTCCTGCCTTCCTTCCTGCCTGCCTGCCTGCCTGCCTTCCTTCCTGCCTGCCTCCTTCCCTTCTCTACTTCCTGCCTTCCTTCCTGCCTGCCTCCCTCCCGGCAGACAGACATCAGAATCTCTTCATCAGGTTTAAGTCCATTAAAACCAGCTCTGGATTAAAACTTTCCCACGGTCAGTCGACTCCGATTAAGCTCTTCAATGAAGGTCCCAGACTGACCCTCTTGTGCCTCTGATGCGCGTCAGCTGCGTGTGTCAGCTGGGTGTGTCAGCTGGACGTGTCAACTGGGCGCGTCAGCTGCGTGTGCCAGCTGGGTGTGTCAGCTAGATGTGGCAGATAGATGTATCAGCTGCGTGCGTCAGCTAGATGTGTCAGCTGGGTGTGTCAGCTGGTAGTGTGAGCTAGGTGTGTCAACTGGATGTGTCAGGTGCGTGTGTCAGCTTGATGTATCAGCTGCGTGTGTCAGCTGACATGTCCTCTCCTCTCCCGTTTTCTCTTCCTTTCCTGGATTCCCGTTTCTCTTTCCCTCTTAGTTTCCCCGTTTTCTCTTTACCGCTTGGTGTCCCGTTTTCTCTTGTCTCTCTTCTGGTCCCCGGTTTTCTCTTGACCTCTCTTTTTTTTCCCCCCCTTGGCTTAGTATGTTCAACAGAACTATTCTCTACAATAGTCGAGCCTGAACCTCAACTTGTGCTTAATGAACCATACGTGTTTAGCGTTTTACACAGATAGAAACTATAATAATAATAATAATAATAATAATAATAATAATGATAATTTCACCACCACAGCCACTAGCACTGCTTCTGTTGCTGCTACTACTACTCATAATAATAATAGTAATGACTATCTTAATAGTATAATGAATGGCATATACATTAGCTTTCGTAATTATTGAGCAAGAATCTTCGACTGAAGACAGTGACCTGTGACATGAGGACAGTGACCTGAGAGCGGCCTGAGGGTAATGACCTGTGACCCGAGGAACAATAGCTTGAGGAGCTTGAGGACAGTGACCGAAGGGACAGTGACATGAGGAAGGTGACCAGAATAATAGTAATCTGAGAGACAGTGACCTGAGGGGTAGTGACCTGCAAACGTCGTGCCGTGACAACGACCTGTGACTCGTCTACCGTGACATGCACATCGGATGAAATTAGAACTTGTATTAGACAGGAGAGCAGCTGGGAAGGAAGGGGAGGGAAGGGGTAGGTGAAGGGGTTTCCTGTGTGATACACGCTAGCTCCTATTGGTGCTGTGACCAACACAGCTAGCTCCTACTGGTGCTGTGACCAACACAGCTAGCTTCTGCAGTTGCTGTGTTCAACACAGCTTGCCCCTTCAGCATATAGGCTCAGTGTGGGATTGCAAAAACTTCTGTCATTTGCCTTCCCTGTGTACAGTCTCTCTCTCTCTCTCTCTCTCTCTCTCTCTCTCTCTCTCTCTCTCTCTCTCTCTCTCTCTCTCTCTCTCTAACTTATTTAGGAGCCAAACCTAATTTAACTTGCCTAGCCACCAAGCCTAACTTAACTAGTAGTCAAACCTAGCTTAACTAGCAACTAAGCCTAACTGGTAACCAAGCTAACTTACCTAGCAACCAAACCTAACTAGCATCCAAGCCTAACTTCTAAGCAAACCTAACTTAACCTAACAATCAAACTAGCAACCAAACCCAGCTAGCAACCAACCTAACTAGCAACTTAACCCAGCTAGCAATCAACCTAACTAGCAACTTAACCTAGCTAGCAACCAAACCTAGCTAGCAAAAAAACCTAACCTGCTTATTAACCAAATTTAACTAACAACCAAATCTGAATTACCTAGCAACCAAACCTACTGTAACTTACCTAACAACCTAGCTTGACTAGCAACCAAGCCTAACTTACATAGCAACCAAGCCTAAATTACTTAGCAACCAAACCTTGTTAAACCTTGTTAAAATGTTAAAAAATTAATTTAAGTTTAGTTAGGTTTGACCTAACTTGAGTTATCTTTTCTTTGAGGAGGGGGGTAACTTATTTATTGTAATAAATATTTGAGGGTGGGGTGGGTGTGAGTGGGGGTTATTGGAGGGATTGTGGGTGGGGGTGGGTGGGGATTATTGGTGGGATTGGGGGTGTGGGCGGGGGTGTGGGTGGGGGTGTGGGGGTATGGGTGTGGGGGGGTGGGAAATATTGAAGTTTTACAGAATTTTCTTCCAAAGATAAATATTTTCTTGGTTTTTCTTTGCTTCGTAAACTGCTAAGAGGCAATTCAATTTCAGCCCACCAAAACTTTTAAGTTTTGTCAGAGAGAGAGAGAGAGAAGAGAGAGAGAGAGAGAGGGAGAGGGAGAGGGAGGGGGGGGCAGATATTCGAGAGCGTAGCATTTTTTTTTCACCTCAATCTTTTGCACTGAGCAGTTTACTTGGGCCTGGTGCGCCACTGGCATTGTTTACGCTAGTGTCTGCTGCTACTAAGTATCCTTTGATGGTGTTCTGTATTAGAAGTGCTCAGTATCGAAAGTGCTCCCTTACTGCGGTAACTGATAGTGTGTGTATTAGAAAAAGTAAATTGTTGAATGCTCCATCTCTGTAAGAATATTCCTTCTGAAGGTATCCCATGCTAAAGTACCTGACGACTCCAATCACAGCACCACGGTTCATTTTGGTGTCATGGCTGGCATAAGAATGAACGAGGTCTTTATATTTGCGGGATTGTGCTATGCAAGCGTCTCCCTTTGTTTACACAGAAGCTCATCCAGAAATGTGATTTTTTCTTCGGCTTCTTCCTCCAGTGTGTGTGAATTTATTAACTGGCTCTACTGTACTAGGTCGAGGTCTTACTGTGGCTTCTTCACGTCCATACATGGGGGAAAGTGATGATCAAGTTGTTAGGAATTGTGCGAGCAAATTTCTCTACTCCAGTATATACCATTAATGACTTAGCGAGTACCTCATTAATCGGGTTGCCCATTGCCATGCCAAATTTCTGCCCGAGAAGTGAACCTATAAAGTACAAGTTGTACAGGACACACAGCTCAATAAAATCGACAACATGTCTGTCCAGCATAGGTGAATGAGGATATTTGCTTTCTTTCTATGGGTACCCTGGTTAAATGAGACGTAGCATGGAAACTGGCTATTTCTTTTTTTTTTTACGTCGTATCTTGATGCCTTTAATCCTTTATGTAGGTCTAACTGTTAGAGGATTGATATGCTAAAAATTCCCAATTAACTTAGATGTTTGGCTATCAAACCTGCCAGCCAGTGAGGTGTACTTCGTATTTTTAAGTGAAGGTTCTGAACGGGATGTTTGGTTTAAGTGTTTTCGATAATTCATTCAAACGTGCAGGTTTGGCATTATATATATATATATATATATATATATATAATAGCAGGTTCTGAGATCATTGTGGTGATAGGTTCTTGGACGAAGTCTTTCTGGAAGTCACCTGTCTTGGTATTTGTCATATATGAGACAGATAGACAGACAATCCCAGTTGTGAATCTGAGGCCTAAACTCAGTGTTTCAATTTGCGTGGTGCAAAGAATTCTGCAGGAAGACTGTTAATGATGTTTGGTGTGTGTAAGGTGCTCCAGTCCTTGTCAGTGGCGAGAGAGGGCAATTTCCGTGTCTAATTCTTCGTTGTTTGTTGTTGTGTTGTGACGTTGCTTAGTATACTGGTCAAGTTGAGTATATAGGGAGGGTCACCTGCAACCATCTTATGTGACATTAGAAATTATACTGCCAACACACACATCTTCCGACATACACATCTGCCAACATACACACAGCTGCCAACATAAACAGCTGCCGACACACACACACACACACAGCTGCCGACACACACACAGCTGCCAACACAAACAGCTGCCGACACACACACACACACACAGCTGCCGACACACACACAGCTGCCGACACACACACAGCTGCCGACACACACACAGCTGCCGACACACACACAGCTGCCGACACACACACAGCTGCCGACACACACACAGCTGCCGACACACACACAGCTGCCGACACACACACAGCTGCCGACACACACACAGCTGCATGCACATAGTCAAACATTTCAGCTTATTTTGGCTTTTGAAAACCATTTTGAAAACCATTCATTTTCATAACAATAATAATAATTATTATTTATTATTATGATGATTATTATAATTTTTCCCCTCATGCCCATATGATGTTGAATTCGTAAAGGCAAAAAAAAAAAAATAACTATTTTGTTTTGTAGTTATGAATGCGTGGATAATGTATGCATTGTTGACGAATTTAGCCAGAAATAGATTTTTTTTTTACTGAAGGGTAAACTGGAATTTTTTTTTTCATTTAGGCTGTTGATGATAGTGTTGGAGACTCGTGGCCCAGCAACCCTCCATTACGTACGCTAGTAACGCACCTCCCCTCTTCTCTTATTTTTACGCAAAGTTTTTGTTTTCTTTTTTACAGGGTTAAAGGGTTCCAAACTTTATTTACAAGTTAAGAGCTGTTACTTACACCAGCTCATTTTAAAGCTATTGTTATGAGATATATAACTAGGGAGCAGGATGAAGTTGGAGGCATCTGTGAGTGAGTGGTCAACTGACCGTTGATGTCGTTATTCTCTCTCTCTCTCTCTCTCTCTCTCTCTCTCTCTCTCCTTCCCTCATATTACCTCCTCTTAACATACTCTCCATAACATGATCCCCAAATCGATACCATAGTCGTGAAATTTAATCATAGGCAATTATACATTTATAATTGCTTACCACAAACTTAATCATCATTCCCGTTTATAATTACACCTGCATTAACAGTCATTTAATAAATCATGTAATTTAAACTAATTTTGTGTTCAAAATTAATTGATATACAAACAATTTAACTCCTAAGGTATATTCAAAGCCTCTTTGTATAGAAGCATTGAAGGCAAATTTTAACAAAATCAAAGCCGTAAATTAGAAATATATATTTTTAATTTGAACAAGAATGTGACCAGTAACTAAGGAAGATCTGGTTCTAATTCGAGAAAAAAAGGTGGTCGTAATTTAGAAGAACCTATTTCTAATTTTAGTAATAAGAGGATCAGTAGCTTAGAAGGATGTTTCTTTGATCTGAATAATAGGATCAGCAACTTAGAAGGATCTGGTTCTGAATTGAACATATAACAGGATCACTAACTTAGAAGGATCTCTTCTGAGCGAGAAAGGATCGCATCTTAGAAGGTTCTAATTAAGCCCTCACTACGATCTTCACTTAGAAGGCTGCAATAATTAGATGGAGTTCAAACTAGAAGTGTTCCAGCTTGAACACTTGAATATTCAAATTATTTTATATAAATGTAAAATGCTGTACCAGAGTGTTGTTCACACAGTGTGTTGTACCAGAGTGTTGTTCACACAGTGTGTTGTACCAGAGGGTTGTTCACACAGTGTGTTGTACCAGAGTGTTGTTCACACAGTGTGTTGTACCAGAGTGTTGTTCACACAGTGTGTTGTACCAGAGTGTTGTTCACACAGTGTGTTGTACCAGAGTGTTGTTCACACAGTGTGTTGTACCAGAGTGTTGTTCACACAGTGTGTTGTACCAGAGTGTTGTTCACGCAGTGTGTTGTACCAGAGTGTTGTTCACGCAGTGTGTTGTACCAGAGTGTTGTTCACGCAGTGTGTTGTACCAGAGTGTTGTTCACGCAGTGTGTTGTACCAGAGTGTTGTTCACGCAGTGTGTTGTACCAGAGTGTTGTTCACGCAGTGTGTTGTACCAGAGTGTTGTTCACGCAGTGTGTTGTACCAGAGTGTTGTTCACGCAGTGTGTTGTACCAGAGTGTTGTTCACGCAGTGTGTTGTACCAGAGTGTTGTTCACGCAGTGTGTTGTACCAGAGTGTTGTTCACGCAGTGTGTTGTACCAGAGTGTTGTTCACGCAGTGTGTTGTACCAGAGTGTTGTTCACGCAGTGTGTTGTACCAGAGTGTTGTTCACGCAGTGTGTTGTACCAGAGTGTTGTTCACGCAGTGTGTTGTACCAGAGTGTTGTTCACGCAGTGTGTTGTACCAGAGTGTTGTTCACGCAGTGTGTTGTACCAGAGTGTTGTTCACGCAGTGTGTTGTACCAGAGTGTTGTTCACGCAGTGTGTTGTACCAGAGTGTTGTTCACGCAGTGTGTTGTACCAGAGTGTTGTTCACGCAGTGTGTTGTACCAGAGTGTTGTTCACGCAGTGTGTTGTACCAGAGTGTTGTTCACGCAGTGTGTTGTACCAGAGTGTTGTTCACGCAGTGTGTTGTACCAGAGTGTTGTTCACGCAGTGTGTTGTACCAGAGTGTTGTTCACGCAGTGTGTTGTACCAGAGTGTTGTTCACGCAGTGTGTTGTACCAGAGTGTTGTTCACGCAGTGTGTTGTACCAGAGTGTTGTTCACGCAGTGTGTTGTACCAGAGTGTTGTTCACGCAGTGTGTTGTACCAAGGTGTTGTTCACGCAGTGTGTTGTACCAAGGTGGTGTTCACGCAGTGTGTTGTACCAGAGTGTTGTTCACGCAGTGTGTTGTACCAAGGTGGTGTTCACGCAGTGTGTTGTACCAAGGCGGTGTTCACGCACTGTGTTGTACCAAGGCGTTGTTCACGCACTGTGTTGTACCAAGGCGTTGTTCACACACTCCCTGTGCACAATGCTATTCATTATAAGCAACAATGTATTTAGTATATATTGTTACAAAAGGATTAATTTGAGTCTCGCTAAGTATATCAAAGAAGCGATAGAAAAAAATCTGAGAAGTTTAGGTTAAACTTCTTTCATATATATAAAGACTGTGAAATTTTTCCTCTTATAACAATGAGTTGAATTATTGACAACTCTATGTTTAGTATAAATATTTCTTTTACTAGGTTTTGTTAAATTACAATCGGGAGATAATAATCGGACAGTAACTTAATATCTTTAATATTAAATTGTTTTAACAAATATTCTCTTTACTGAAGATTGGTTCTTCAGAATAACAATGGCCGTAAATCTCGAGATATAATTAATCTTATTTACAATAATCACTGGAATCAAGTGGAATATTAATCTAGATAATAGAAGCAAACGAACGACAATATAATAGCAATAGTAGTACTGACACTCCCGTCTTTCAATAGACTACTGAAACACTTAGAAAACTCTCAGAACAGCGAAGACGCTACTACAATGAAACCTAGAGTAGCGAAAACAAACAAAGAAACCGTGAGTAAACCAAGATGCGAGTCTATACAGAGCTCAAGGAAGAGGGGACTATCCACTAGAGTGAGGCTGGCACTGCTTCAGACACCTCCTCACCAGACGTCACCTCAGTACATGAACTCTACCCGAGAACCCATAGACTCAACTACCCCATCGTAGTTAGGACAGCAGTCCCAGACTTAAATTAATAAAAGACAACCTACCTATTACACATAGCTAAAATTATAGGGACAGATAATACTATAAAGCACAATAGCATTATTTTAGCTATTAATAATGATATCGGAAATATAGTATTAAGTGAATAGGAAATAATATACATAGACATATTCCTTGTGTCTTCTGGACAGGGACACAACAATATATATATATATATATATATATATATATATATATATATATATATATATATATATATATATATATATATATATATATAATGTGTGAACGAAGTTACTTGCAACTTAAACAAAGGAACACCGAGAAGTGTTTTCTAGGACTTGAACACGAGAGCATTCATGTATGTCATTCAGAACCTGTTGAACCACTTTAGTTGACTAGATATTTAAAATCGACAACAACAACAAAACACATCCACCACTACCATCCCATCACCACCACCATTACCCACCATTATCACACCACCACCACTACCACCACCATTATCACCACCTACCACCACACTACCACCACCACATCCACCACACACACCACCACCACCACCAGCATCACCACCCCCACCACATCACCACCACCACCACCACCACACACCACCACCACCACCATCACCACCCCTCCATCACCACCACCACCTCACCACCACCACCACCATCACCATCACCACCCCTCCATCACCACCACCATCACCACCACCATCACCATCACTCCATCACCACCTCCATCACCACCACCATCACCATCACCACCCCCTCCATCACCACCACCATCACCCACCACCCTCCATCACCACCATCACCACCCCATCACCACCCCCTCCATCACCATCACCGGCTGACTCACTCAGAATTATTCCCAGAGGCAGTGAGCATCACTCCACCTTTCCTCTCATCTCTTCCTCCTCCTCCCCTCTTCCTCCTCCTCCCCTCTTCCTCGTTTCATTTTGCTTCTGTTATATTTATTCATCATGCTCTCTTAATCTTCTTCCAATTCTGTTTCCCTCCAGCCTAAACACACACACGCACACAAACACACACACACACAACACACACACACACACACACACACACACACACAGTACAGAATTTCGACTACCATGTGAAAGTAACGATGGAGAAAAGAATAGGAGATGGGGGACGGGAGAAAGCAGATTTCACAAGAGGAAACTTTGAAAGGATGAGAAAATTCGTGAATGGACTGGACTGGAGAAAAGGGAACTGAGAGGAAACTCACTGAATGAGCAAATGGAATACCCGGCCGGAAAGTAAAGAGGAAATACAAGCAATAAAGAGAGCTGGCGGCTCAACCAATGAGGAGAACAAACACGTAAAAATGCAAGAGCAATGGAAAAGTATAGAAAGCGATGGACAGAAGGAAACAAAAAAAAATGAGAAGTGGGTAAAAGAACCTGAAACGAATAGGCAAGAGAGGGGAAGGTGAGTGACAGCAATTTAAGAATAACAGCTGTAAAGAGTGAGGCTGAACTGAGACTTGACTCTAGTCACATCAGAGTAAAGATGACGGTGTAAGACCTGGTAATAAGACTGTAGACGGCACAAGAAAGGACAGGGAGGTCTGCGAGGAACTGAAAAAATGATTTAATGAGATGTTCAGAGTGGAACCAGAGGCAAGACCAGAGAACCACAGAGGAAGGCTGCACCAACAGGTATGTGAATAAATGGCTTAAAAAAACTACAGATTGATAAATAATATGTTTGTAGGGTACTTTGGTATCTTTATTGTGGAAACGTTTCGCCACGCAGTGGCTTCTTCAGTCCACTGCAGAGAAAGATGATGAGGTGGAGTTTGAGGTAATCAGTCCCTCAACCTAGAGTTGATGTGTCCAGTCCATAACTCATGGACTGATAAAGCATGTTAAGAAATTTAAGAAAATGCGGAGGTATACAACAAGATTAATCTTAGAGCTAAGGAAATAAGCTATAAAAAGAGGCTAATGGAAGTGAATCTGACGATATTTGATTATTAAAAAAAATCAAGAGAGTCATGATAAGGACATGAAAAATACTTAAAAGACTTGATAGGATGGAGGGATAGAATCACTGTTTGAGAGGCGGTAAACAGAGCCACGAGAAACAGATCGATGTTAAAAACACAGTTGAGTCGTAAGGATGTCAGAAAGTTTTTCTTCAGTCTCTTGTATAGTTTTAAGAGCAGACAGTATAGACCCCACGAAGCTAGGACGAGACCAGGAGCTAAGACTCCACTTCTGTAACCATATATGATATAGGAGAGTACACACACACACACACACACACACACACACACACACACACACACACATATATATATATATATATATATATATATATATATATATATATATAATAGCGATGTTAGGAAGTACTTCTTCAGTCATAGAGTTGTCAGGAAGCGGAATAGTCTGGATAGTGATGTACTGGAGGCAGAATCCATACATAGCTTTAAGAAGAGGTATAATAGAGCAACACACACAAGTGGGTAAATATCAGCACTGCTCTGCTGGAGTCAGGATTGAGTCTAGGTACAGCATCCATAGATTAAAAAAAAATATAATAAAACTTAGAGTATATAAGTTAGCAAATGGGAAAGTGTATTAATAAGGAAATAGAATTAGTGTGGAGAGAGTGAGGGGGAAGAGAGAGAGAGAGAGAGAGGGAAAATGAAAGTAAATATAGATTATCCTATCCTTTTTCTCCTGTCTATGAAGAAAAGACAGGTTGCGGAACAAGTTTCTAACAGGACAGTGTTTCACTCTGTTTTGCCAGCATAAACTTGTTCTACAACGTGTCTTCCGTCAGTACCTGACTGTACCTTCGTCGCCTTCCCGTCTACACCTTCGTCACTGTACTTCCGTCTCTGTACCTTCGTCTACTGTACCTTCCGCTACTGTCCTTCCGTCTACTGCACCTTCCCGTCTACTGTACCTTCCCGTCTACTGTACCTTCCCGTCTACTGTACCTTCCCGTCTACTGTACCTTCCCGTTTACTGTATTTTCCCGTCTACTGTACCTTCCCGTCTACTATATCTTCCCGTCTACTGTACCTTCCCGTTTACTGTACTTCCCGTCTACTGTACCTTCCCGTCTACTATATCTTCCCGTCTACTGTACCTTCCCGTCTACTGTACCTTCCCGTCTACTGTACCTTCCAGTCTACTGTACCTTCCCGTTTACTGTATTTTCCCGTCTACTGTATTTTCCCGTCTACTGTACCTTCCAGTCTACTGTACCTTCCGGTTTACTGTATTTTCCCGTCTACTGTACCTTCCAGTCTACTATACCTTCCGTCTACTGTACCTTCCGTCTACTGTACCTTCCGTCTACTGTATCTTCCCGTCTACTTATCTTCCAGTCTACTGTACCTTCCGTTTACTGTATTTTCCGTCTACTGTATTTTCCAGTCTACTGTATCTTCCAGTCTACTGTACCTTCCCGTCTACTGTATCTTCCAGTCTACTGTACCTTCCCGTCTACTGTATCTTCCAGTCTACTGTACCTTCCCGTCTACTGTACCTTCCCGTCTACTGTACCTTCCCGTCTACTGTACCTTCCAGTCTACTGTACCTTCCCGTCTACTGTACCTTCCCGTCTACTGTACCTTCCAGTCTACTGTACCTTCCAGTCTACTGTACCTTCCAGTCTACTGTACCTTCCCGTCTACTGTACCTTCCAGTCTACTGTAGCTTCCCGTCTACTGTACCTTCCAGTCTACTGTACCTTCCCGTTTACTGTATTTTCCCGTCTACTGTATTTTCCAGTCTACTGTATCTTCCCGTCTACTGTATTTTCCCGTCTGCTGTATCTTCCAGTCTACTGTACCTTCCCGTTTACTGTATTTTCCCGTCTGCTGTATCTTCCAGTCTACTGTACCTTCCCGTTTACTGTATTTTCCCGTCTACTGTATTTTCCCGTCTGCTGTATCTTCCAGTCTACTGTACCTTCCCGTCTACTGTACCTTCCCGTCTACTGTACCTTCCCGTCTACTGTACCTTTCCGTCTACACATGCACTAAACCATTACAGTGACGTCACACATCAATAATTCATTTCTACTGGATATTTTTTTTTTTATATATACTCTAAATTAGTGGTTGTCAAACTGTGGTGCGTGCACCCTGGGGGGAGGTACCCTGGGGGAGGAACCCTGGGGAGGCACCCTGGGGGGAGGCACCCTGGGGGAGGCACCCTGGGGGAGGCACCCTGGGGGGGAGGCACCCTGGGGGAGGCACCCTGGGGGAGGCACCATGGAGGGAGGCACCCTGGGGGAGGCACCCTGGGGGTAAGCACCCTTGGAGATGCACCCTGGGGGCAGGCACAATGGGGGAGGCACCCTCGGATAGGCACTCTGGCGGAAGGCACACATGGGTAGGCACCCTGGGGCTAGGCACAAAGGGGGTAGGCACCAGTAGACTTTCCTAAAGGTATAATTCGTATTTACACAAGTTTGAACCATTAGGCCTGGTCACAGACCGGGCCGCGGGGGGAGTTGGCCCCCGAAATCCTCTCCGGGTAATACCCGCCATGCCTCTGAGATTATCATCATTTTTTAATATATTGGTTCATTCCAATTAAGTATAGTTAGTTAAGGAGATTTTACCGAGTGCGTTCATACAGCTGGTCGGGTAATGCTTACGCTCGTTTTGGAACTCTCGTTCAAGACTCCCATGCAAAATACTCTATTAATGGGCGAAACAAAATGAAAATTGATCGAAAACCAAGATCTTGGCTGGCCAGACTGAGAATATATGTGTGACCTCTTTCTCCTTTTGTTGTCTCGCGACGGGTTGTATGTGGAGGAAATGGATCAAGTGGAGTATATTGAAAGTATGCCTAAAGCAAGGTTGTTGAACTACGTATATCCATGTAGATATAAACGGTACAGAGAACCGACAAGTTGATAAATTAGACACATGTGTTGCACATGTGTCTAATTTATCTACGTACATCCAGGTTTGTGGGACTCACGAAATCGTAACAACACGATTCCAAACAAACCACGGAACGGGTGGGATTTGAACCCATAGCGAGTGAGTCGAAATATATACCTAGTTAGATGAATGTTGTTGTAGCCAGGTGGCCCAGTGGCTTACGCACAGTTTTTTTTTTTTTTACGCCATGGGTTCAACCCCCATCCGTACCGTGGCAGAGTTGTGTGGCTTGAGGAGGGTATTTAGTGTTCACAGCGGGAAGGTGTGAAAAAAATGTTTATCAACCTTTAAAAATTCTTTGGGGAAAAGTTTATTTTTAAGGGAGTTAGGCCTATTAGGCAAGTTCGGCTTATTAGGTAATATTTTGTGAAGGGGTTCAGGGGAACCGGTTAGCCGGACTTGAGTCCTGGAAATGGGAAGTACAATGCCCGCACATTAAATGAGAGGTTTGGAATATTTGCAGTTTGGAGGGACATCTAAAATGTTGTATCTGAGCGCCTCTGCAAAGACAGTGATTATGTATGAGTGAGGTGAATAATGAAAGTTTTTTTTCTTTCTTTTTGGGTCACCCTGCCTCGGTGGGAGACGGCCGACAAGCCACATGGGGATAGAAATCTTTAACTCTAGATCTTTCGCACTCTCGTGCGTCGTCAGGAGCTATGCAATGTTGCAAGACAGTAACAGATAGGAGGGGAAATTCTCTGAGGCAGAAGGTATCAATGGCATCCCATGACACAGAGCCAAAGTGTTTGTGTGTGTGTTTGTACTCACATATTTGTAGTTGCAGGGGTCGATTCATAGCTCCTGTCCCTGCCTCTTCGCTGGTCACTACTAGGTCCACTCTCTCCCTGCTCCATGAGCTTTATCATACCTCTTGTGTGTGTGTATATATTATATATATATATATATATATATATATATATATATATATATGTGTGTGTGTGTGAGCAAACACACATACACACACACACAAACAACAACACTTCCGAGTCCAAAACATTCCCTTATGAGACAAATACAAACAAGTGTAAAGGTAATTCAAGAACGCGCAGCAGAATGCGTCACAAAAAGCGTTCAGATCTTTGTAAAACTCCTGGAGGGGAGGAAATGTGTTAATGTTACTTGCTAATGAAGTTCCGGAACTCAAAAATGTCTGCCATGAATCATTTATCGTCCGAGTCTACTGCTGGAGGGGAAAAAAATAAATTATCCTTGGCGAGGTAATAATGCAAAAACTGGCATTATCTTACAGTAGAGCGAGGGATGAACACAGGCAGTCAGTGTTGATGTTGCAACAGAATTATGGGGTGATAATATGGCAAGGACACTGTCCTGTTGTAATATGGCAAAGACATTATTCTGAGGGTGATAATATGGCAAGGGTGTTTGTCCTGATCGTATAACAGAAGTCAGTAAATCTTATAGAGAGAAGCTTGTTAGTTCAAAAACATCATTCATGGAGAGACGAACTCCATGGCATTGTTAGGGTCCGGGAGAGCTCTTTGCTTTGTATCTTCGGTGTGAGAGAGAGAGAGAGAGAGAGAATATCTGTGATTCAAGGCTTCGTTATGGGACTGACGAGCTCGTTGCTTCGTATCTTCGGTAAGAGGGAGAGAGAGAATCTCGTTCCTGAGAGAGAAGAGCTGGCTCGTTCACGGCTTCGTTTTTTGGATCAACAAACTCAGCGGATCACGGCTCCTTTTTCGGAACTATCAAATAATATACCAAGCAAACTAACTAGATGTAAATAATATATCGAAATTCATGGCAACAGAGTCTTTAATAATATAACATAGAAGGTGCTTAGATTATTATGATATAGCAGATGAAAAATTGCATAACAACAAAATAGCAAGCGAGGTACTTAAGACAAGGTGTAGTGATGATGGTACATAAGACAGTCATGAAGTAACAATAATGGTACACAAGACAGTCATGAAGTAACAATAATGGTACACAAGACAGTCATGAAGTAACAATAATGGTACACAAGACAGTCATGAAGTAACAATAATGGTACACAAGACAGTCATGAAGTAACAATAATGGTACACAAGACAGTCATGAAGTAACAATAATGGTACACAAGACAGTCATGAAGTAACAATAATGGTACACAAGACAGTCATGAAGTAACAATAATGGTACACAAGACAGTCATGAAGTAACAATAATGGTACACAAGACAGTCATGAAGTAACAATAATGGTACCAAGACATTCATGAAGTAACAATAATGGTACACAAGACAGTCATGAAGTAACAATAAGGTACACAAGACAGTCATGAAGTAACAATAATGGTACACAAGACAGTCATGAAGTAACAATAATGGTACACAAGACAGTCATGAAGTAACAATAATGGTACACAAGACAGTCATGAAGTAACAATAATGGTACACAAGACAGTCATGAAGTAACAATAATGGTACACAAGACAGTCATGAAGTAACAATAATGGTACACAAGACAGTCATGAAGTAACAATAATGGTACACAAGACAGTCATGAAGTAACAATGGAGGTTGTGATGAACGCCGTCAGGACTGAGGTCTGACAGACTAAGGGCGTCAGCAGCGGGTCCTGACAAGGGAAGGAAGTCATCAGGGGCTGGAGGGAGGTCGTCCTAGTAAACGTGTGTCGAGGCGAGGAGCTGAAAATCAGAAAATGAATGAAAATGAATGAAAATGGAAACTTATTGAGTGGAAGGGGAGAGAGAGAGAGAGACGCTAGCAATAACACGGGAGGGCGAGTGAAAGAGATGAGTGGATGAGACAAGGCAAGAGTGGAAGAGAATCAGGGGAGGGAATAATAGGGTTATTTGAAGAGAGAGAGAGAGAGAGACTGTATTTCAACTCAGTCACACTTACAGCAGTGACCTGAATCCCCGCTGATTTACAAAGTTGATTGGGAAATGATTTACAAAATTGATTGGGAAATGATTTGAAAGTGATGAAAGAGAAAGTTGATTGGAAGATTGCAAGTTATGGAAATGATTTGCAAAGTTGATTGGAAATGATTTGCAAAGTTGATTGGAAATGATTTGCAAAGTTGATTGGGAAATGATTTGCAAAGTTGATTGGGAAATGATTTCAAAGTTGATTGGAAATGATTTACAAAATTGATTGGGAAATGATTTGCAAAGTTGATTGGGAAATGATTTGCAAAGTTGATTGGGAAATGATTTGCAAAGTTGATTGGGAAATGATTTGCAAAGTTGATTGGGAAATGATTTGCAAAGTTGATTGGGAAATGATTTGCAAAGTTGATTGGGAAATGATTTGCAAAGTTGATTGGGAAATGATTTGCAAAGTTGATTGGGAAATGATTTGCAAAGTTGATTGGGAAATGATTTGCAAAGTTGATTGGGAAATGATTTGCAAAGTTGATTGGAAATGATTTGCAAAGTTGATTGGAAATGATTTGCAAAGTTGATTGGGAAATGATTTGCAAAGTTGATTGGGAAATGATTTGCAAAGTTGATTGGGAAATGATTTGCAAAGTTGATTGGGAAATGATTTGCAAAGTTGATTGGGAAATGATTTCAAAGTTGATTGGGAAATGATTTGCAAAGATTGAATTGGAAATGATTTGCAAAGTTGATTGGAAATGATTTGCAAAGTTGATTGGGAAATGATTTGCAAAGTTGATTGGGAAATGATTTGCAACGTTGATTGGGAAATGATTTGCAACGTTGATTGGGAAATGATTTGCAACGTTGATTGGGAAATGATTTACAACGTTGATTGGGAAATGATTTACAACGTTGATTGGGAAATGATTTACAACGTTGATTGGGAAATGATTTACAACGTTGATTGGGAAATGATTTACAACGTTGATTGGAAATGATTTACAACGTTGATTGGGAAATGATTTACAACGTTGATTGGGAAATGATTTACAACGTTGATTGGGAAATGATTTACAACGTTGATTGGGAAATGATTTACAACGTTGATTGGGAAATGATTTACAACATTGATTGGGAAATGATTTACAACGTTGATTAGGAAATGATTTACAACGTTGATTGGGAAATGATTTACAACGTTGATTGGGAAATGATTTACAACGTTGATTGGGAAATGATTTACAACGTTGATTGGGAAATGATTTACAACGTTGATTGGGAAATGATTTACAACGTTGATTGGAAATGATTTACAACGTTGATTGGGAAATGATTTACAACGTTGATTGGGAAATGATTTACAACGTTGATTGGGAAATGATTTACAACGTTGATTGGGAAATGATTTACAACGTTGATTGGGAAATGATTTACAACGTTGATTGGGAAATGATTTACAACGTTGATTGGGAAATGATTTACAACGTTGATTGGGAAATGATTTACAACGTTGATTGGGAAATGATTTACAACGTTGATTGGGAAATGATTTACAACGTTGATTGGGAAATGATTTACAACGTTGATTGGGAAATGATTTACAACGTTGATTGGAAATGATTTACAACGTTGATTGGGAAATGATTTACAACGTTGATTGGGAAATGATTTACAACGTTGATTGGAAATGATTTACAACGTTGATTGGGAAATGATTTACAACGTTGATTGGAAATGATTTACAACGTTGATTGGGAAAGATTTACAACGTTGATTGGGAAATGATTTACAACGTTGATTGGGAAATGATTTACAACGTTGATTGGGAAATGATTTACAACGTTGATTGGGAAATGATTTACAACGTTGATTGGGAAATGATTTACAACGTTGATTGGGAAATGATTTACAACGTTGATTGGGAAATGATTTACAAAGTTAAATGAGAAATGATTCACAAAATGCGAGATTCATTTCATGTAAATTTTCCTTTGGGTCTGATTGAGTCGAATTTATTTTTTCTCTTTTTTTTGGGGGTGGGAAAGCTGAATGCGAAATAAATTTCCATGTAATTATAGACAAATCTTGAGTGTGTCTCATTGTAGCAGCTTTGTGTGAGACAGTATAATGTCTTAGACAGAGATGCTAGGTACCAGCTAAGGAAGGAGAGATACCAGGTACCAACTAAGACAGAGAGACATTAGGTACCAACTAAGGAAGGAGAGATACCAGGTACCAACTAAGGAAGGAGTGATACCAGGTACCAACTAAGGAAGGAGAGATACCAGGTACCAACTAAGGAAGGAGTGATACCAGGTACCAACTAAGGAAGGAGTGATGCCAGGTACCAACTAAGGAAGGAGTGATGCCAGGTACCAACTAAGGAAGGAGTGATGCCAGGTACCAACTAAGGAAGGAGTGATGCCAGGTACCAACTAAGGAAGGAGTGATGCCAGGTACCAACTAAGGAAGGAGTGATGCCAGGTACCAGCTAAGGAGTGATACCAGGTACCAGCTAAGGAGTGATACCAGGTACCAGCTAAGGAGTGATACCAGGTACCAGCTAAGGAGTGATACCAGGTACCAGCTAAGGAGTGATACCAGGTACCAGCTAAGAAGTGATACCAGGTACCAGCTAAGGAGTGATATCAGGTACCAGCTAAGGAGTGATACCAGGTACCAGCTAAGGAGTGATACCAGGTACCAGCTAAGGAGTGATACCAGGTACCAGCTAAGGAAGGAGTGATACCATATACCAACTAAGGAAGGAGTGATACCAGGTACCAACTAATGAAGGAGTGATGCCAGGTACCAACTAATGAAGGAGTGATGCCAGGTACCAACTAATGAAGGAGTGATACCAGGTACCAACTAATGAAGGAGTGATACCAGGTACCAACTAATGAAGGAGTGATACCAGGTACCAACTAATGAAGGAGTGATACCAGGTACCAACTAATGAAGGAGTGATACCAGGTACCAACTAATGAAGGAGTGATACCAGGTACCAACTAATGAAGGAGTGATACCAGGTACCAACTAATGAAGGAGTGATACCAGGTACCAACTAAAGAAGGAGTGATACCAGGTACCAACTAAAGAAGGAGTGATACCAGGTACCAACTAAAGAAGGAGTGATACCAGGTACCAACTAAAGAAGGAGTGATACCAGGTACCAACTAAAGAAGGAGTGATACCAGGTACCAACTAAAGAAGGAGTGATACCAGGTACCAACTAAAGGAGTGATACCAGGTACCAACTAAAAAGGGAGTGATACCAGGTACCAACTAAAGAAGGAGTGATACCAGGTACCAACTAAAGAGGAGTGATACCAGGTACCAACTAATGAAGGAGTGATACCAGGTACCAACTAATGAAGGAGTGATACCAGGTACCAACTAATGAAGGAGTGATACCAGGTACCAACTAATGAAGGAGTGATACCAGGTACCAACTAATGAAGGAGTGATACCAGGTACCAACTAATGAAGGAGTGATACCAGGTACCAACTAATGAAGGAGTGATACCAGGTACCAACTAATGAAGGAGTGATACCAGGTACCAACTAATGAAGGAGTGATACCAGGTACCAACTAATGAAGGAGTGATACCAGGTACCAACTAATGAAGGAGTGATACCAGGTACCAACTAATGGAGAGTGATACCAGGTACCAACTAATGGAGAGTGATACCAGGTACCAACTAATGGAGAGTGATACCAGGTACCAACTAATGGAGAGTGATACCAGGTACCAACTAATGGAGAGTGATACCAGGTACCAACTAATGGAGAGTGATACCAGGTACCAACTAATTGAGAGTGATACCAGGTACCAACTAATGGAGAGTGATACCAGGTACCAACTAAGGAAGGAGGGACTGGGAAAAGCTATCTGTGAGCTCCAAATAATGAACATTTAAATGTTGGAAGCTGAAGAAATAAACATTAATGAAAGGGATGTGAACTGTGTTGCAGGTAGTCCTTGCGGGGCATTCAGCGCCAGGAGTGGCGGAGGCTCGATACTCCCTCCGCTAATGACAGCTCGATCTCTGACTATAGGCAACAATAAAAGGTCAGGAAAGTCCGAGTAATGAAAAAAAACCAGGAGTTTTCAGGAATAGAAACACCGAAGATGTCGTAAACATCCTCGTTTAATATCCAAACCTCATCTGTCATCCAAATGTTTCGGAGAATCCAACTCCATCATCAGTGCTACAATGTTGGGATGACAGCTGGAGATGTTTATATATTACAAGATGTTTACCACGGCTACGATGTTTTCTGTTCATCTCGGATTCCCACGAGGGAAATCTCTTTCGAAAGGTAAGAGTGATAAGACTAAAAGAGCTAAATCTGATGACATGAGAGGACAGAAGGACCAGGAAAAACATGAAAATTCCTTAAAAATAAATCAAAGGAAACAATAGGGAAAAGGGCAGTCTGAGAGGCGAGAAACGGGTACAAGAGGGCACACAGCTGGAAGATGAAAGCAGTCACAGGGATGTCAGGAAGCAATTCCTAAGCCGCTCGGCGGTCATCAGGGGCAGAATCTATATACCGCTTCAAGAATAGGTATGCTAGGGGTCCCGAAGCCGGTTTAAGAGGCAGGACCAGGAGCTATGACTAGACCTTTGCAACAACAAATAGATGATTACACACACACACACACACACACACAAACCTCAATCAAGGAAAAAGATCTTGGGGTGAGTATAACACCAGGAACATCTCCTGAGGCGCACATCAACCAAATAACTGCTGCAGCATACGGGCGCCTAGCTAACCTAAGAACAGCATTCCGACATCTTAATAAAGAATCGTTCAGGACCCTGTACACTGTGTACGTTAGGCCCATACTGGAGTATGCAGCACCAGTTTGGAACCCACACCTAGCCAAGCATGTGAAGAAGCTCGAGAAAGTGCAAAGGTTTGCAACAAGACTAGTCCCGGAGCTAAGGGGTATGTCCTACGAGGAGAGGTTAAGGGAAATCGACCTGATGACACTGGAGGACAGGAGAGATAGGGGGGACATGATAACAACATATAAGATACTGAGAGGAATTGACAAAGTGGACAGAGACAGAATGTTCCAGAGATGGGACACAGCAACAAGGGGACACAGTTGGAAGTTGAAGACTCAGATGAATCACAGAGATGTTAGGAAGTATTTCTTCAGTCACAGAGTAGTCGGGAAGTGGAATAGTCTGGGAAGTGATGTAGTGGAGGCAGGATCCATACATAGCTTTAAGGAGAGGTATGATAAAGCTCATGGAGCGGGTAGAGTGACCGAGTAGCGGCCAGTGAAGAGGCAGGGCCAGGAGCTGTGACTCGACCAATGTAACCACAACTAGGTGAGTACACACACACACACACACACACACACACACACACACACACACACACACACACACACAAGCGCGCTTTCTACAACCACAATTTGCACAATTCTCGCAAATTTGCACAATTTGCATTGGTGAAATAATCCTGTGTCGGGCTGAATATTGGGCGAGTTCATTATCCTTCATATTCACGACTTACTGGTGGCGTGCTGGTCATAATGGCAGGGGGGTGAATGGGTCATACTGGGGGGTGTGGGTTATGCTTTGTGTGAATAGGTCGAACTGAGGTTGTGGGGGGGAAGGGTTGTAGTGAGGAGAATTTGGGTACTACTTAGGGTGTGTGTTGTTACCGGGGTAGGTGTGAGGTCGTATGGTAGTGTGTGTGTGTGTGTGTGTGTGCGCATGTGTCGTACTAGGGAAGTCGTTGTGATGTGTGTCTTCGGTAACCAGCAGCTGTAAAGCACCGTAGTTCTTGGGCCTCTTCGAGTGAGTGCACCGTTTGAAAATGAGGTGGAGGCTAGTTTGTGATTGGAGGCCTGCCAGTCAGGGTGAGGAGGGGCAACTCCAGGGTAGGCTCTCTTGCATGTAGGGTGGGGGAGCCCTGGACCCCCAAACCCCTCACAAACCTCGGGGAGGTTGACACAATTATGGAATCTGTCATCCAGGGAAAGTTCTCATACATATTCTCTCTCTCTCTTTCTCTGTCCCATTCACATTATATTTGGT
The DNA here is from genome assembly GCA_009830355.1 of Cherax destructor. NCBI lineage: Eukaryota > Metazoa > Arthropoda > Malacostraca > Decapoda > Parastacidae > Cherax > Cherax destructor. The sequence goes on along the minus strand of WNWK01002151.1, from coordinate 114,802 downwards.
AAACCTTTTGTACATAGAGTAAATAATCGTAAATAATAAGCAGCAAAATAAACAGGAGGCAGCGATATCAACAGGAGGCAGCGATATCAACAGGAGGCAGCGATATCAACAGGAGGCAGCGATATCAACAGGAGGCAGCGATATCAACAGGAGGCAGCGATATCAACAGGAGGCAGCGATATCAACAGGAGGCAGCGATATCAACAGGAGGCAGCGATATCAACAGGAGGCAGCGATATCAACAGGAGGCAGCGATATAAACAAGAAATGGCAATAAAAACAGAAGGCAACAACGCAAACAGAATATATATATATATATATATATATATATATATATATATATATATATATATATATATATATATATATATATATATATATATATATAATATATATATATATATATATATAGCAGAAGTAATATAGCGATAACAGAAACGGTAATAAAAAAAGGCAGAGGCGATGTTGAAGCAGAATTCAGCAACAGATGGAACCATACGAACGGAAACCAACGGTGCAAGCAAGGGAGAACGGAATCAACGCTATTTTTTTCCGTGATAGCATCAACAGCATCAACAGCATCAACGGCATCAACAGCATCAACGGTACAAAACAGCCTAAAGAGAAATATCGCAACAAAGGGGAGGGGGGGGGGAGGGAAGCATCAATTTTATATTAGCATATTAAACCGGGAATTCATGCAGTCAATTGGCTATCAGAGTGGTGTTAGAATATTCAAAACAACAAAAATATGGGTCAAACATTTTGGTCTATGAATATTAAAAATGGCATCGCCACTTCCACTCATCACTGACCCCCCCCCTTTTTTTTTTTGAGGGGAGGAAGGGAGGGGAACTAAACACGAGTACGCAAGCCAGAGTGAAGGAACAGAGTTCTGCTACTACGACGACTACTACTGCTACTACTGCTACTACTGCTACTACTGCTACTACTACCACAAGTACTGCTTACCAGTTCTTGCTGTTACTAATGCTGTTGTTGCTACCGCTGCTGTTTATTTCTTCTACTACTAACACTGTTATTGTTGCTTTGACGACTATTTATTACTATTACAACTATCAGTAACACTAGCTACTCTCCACTAGTACACTACAAAGACTATAGTTACTTTTACTACTACTTCTAGTATATTTAGTTAATTCTGCTATTTCTACATCTACCTACTACTATTATTATTACCACTGATACTATTACCACGGATGCTATTACTACTGCTACTATTATTACTTATATTACTACTAAGTACTACTGCTACCCCTACCACTACGACCACTATTTCTACTACTAACTACTACTAATGACGACGATCACCCAGAGTGCACTATAGTCGCACTAGGTCGTCCTTATTCTACACTGAGTGCACCTCAGTCACGGCTCAAACCACTACATAAACTCTGATGGGCCACGTCAGGGAATAAGAAATGGGGGGTTGGTGGGGGAAGTGGGGGGTTGGTGGGGAAGTGAGAGGGGGTTGGCTACAGCTGTGGCTATTACGAGAAAATCAGAATCGGTTGGTGACTAAATTTCGCTTGGGTGGAAAGTCGAAAGATGCGTCTATTGCCGGAATGAACTGCCAAAGCCGTCCGCTAATTGCTGACTGCTTGGTATGCTGCCTAAATTTCCGACAGGAATATGCGTTTCCCATTTGGTTGGGAAGGGAAGGTGGGGGAGGAGAAGGGGGAGGTATACTCATGGGTGGAGTGGGGAGTGAGGTATGACGCGGTGTGGTATGTGGCCTGTGTGTTTGTGTAGTGTTAGTTAGTTACCATTTTGTCCTAGGCACATGTCAATTAGACACTAGGCCTGTTGTATGTATGTGTGTGTATGTGTGTGTAAGGAAACACTTCGAAATGTTTCTGCCCCACGATGAACCGCCCTCCGTGTGCAGAGCTTACCACTGCACGGGTGTGGTGTGTGTGTGTGTGTGTGTGTGTGTGTGTGTGTGTGTGTGTGTGGAGTGGTATAAGCTGAACAAATAGTGACATATGGATGTAGAAATTTAATGTATGTACACGCTACCATGTACCGGAAATGGGAGGAAATGATAACAGGAAACGCAAGGAACCATACATAATTCTCGAAATCTTTAAAAAAAAAAAGTTCTGGGCAGAGAAAAGAATACGAATCATCATTGAGAAAACATTCTTCCGGGAAAGCCATCTTAATGAACCCTCAAGAATGTCATTCGACACAGTGACAAACTTTATAATATTCTTTCATACATAAGAATAGATTTTGAGACAGAAGTGGCTAGTTTATTGCGCACCCCAGAGCCATCTTGTGGAGGGTAGCGCAAGAGCATGTGTTCAAAATACAGTTAGGTTAAAACATGAACCACAGATGGCTCTCATGGCTAGCAAGAAGGTTGAAAGTAGTCAAAATGCCGTCACTTCTTCGTAGGGAGGAGACATGATAACAATATCTGAAGTATTCGGTCATGACATGTTGAGGTTGAAGATACACTATCAAATAGTAATAACGACAGAATTACCGACAATATGATAGATACAAGGACACATGTTCAACTAATGTGACATTTTATTGTGTCAACGTTTCGCTCTCCTGGAGTTCCTAGAGGGCGAAACGTTGCCACAAAGAAATGTCACAGTTGCTAGTTCATTGTGCACCCCATACCCATCCCGTGGGCGGTTGTGCAAGAGCTTATGGATACACAAAAGGCCTAGAAGTTATACTACAACCCCTCCAGAAGGAGGTTACAGAGGTATAGCATAATGGAGTACAATCGCTGGAAGCACAACATTCGATATATTATTATTATAGAGGGGCACTACGAGAGTAGCTCGGCTCTTGTAGATACAAGTAGGCGGGTTCTCACAACTATGACTGGGATATAAAGACAGTCTCATAGATTTAGATCTTACCTGAAGATCGGAAAACTAGTGGAGACATGATTCACAGCTTATACTCAGAGACATGGTTCACAACTTATACTCAGAGACATGGTTCACAACTTATACTCAGAGACATGGTTCACAACTTATACTCAGAGACATGGTTCAAACATACTCAGAGACATGGTTCACAACTTATACTCAGAGACATGGTTCACAACTTATACTCAGAGACATGGTTCACAACTTATACTCAGAGACATGGTTCACAACTTATACTCAGAGACATGGTTCACAACTTATACTCAGAGACATGGTTCACAACTTATACTCAGAGACATGGTTCACAACTTATACTCAGAGACATGGTTCACAACTTATACTCAGAGACATGGTTCACAACTTATACTCAGAGACATGGTTCACAACTTATACTCAGAGACATGGTTCACAACTTATACTCAGAGACATGGTTCACAACTTATACTCAGAGACATGGTTCACAACTTATACTCAGAGACATGGTTCACAACTTATACTCAGAGACATGGTTCACAACTTATACTCAGAGACATGGTTCACAACTTATACTCAGAGACATGGTTCACAACTTATACTCAGAGACATGGTTCACAACTTATACTCAGAGACATGGTTCACAACTTATACTCAGAGACATGGTTCACAACTTATACTCAGAGACATGGTTCACAACTTATACTCAGAGACATGGTTCACAACTTATACTCAGAGACATGGTTCACAACTTATACTCAGAGACATGGTTCACAACTTATACTCAGAGACATGGTTCACAACTTATACTCAGAGACATGGTTCACAACTTATACTCAGAGACATGGTTCACAACTTATACTCAGAGACATGGTTCACAACTTATACTCAGAGACATGGTTCACAACTTATACTCAAAGACATCCACAAAATTGATAGGAACGAAATATATGAGACAGAAGGAAACAACAGGAGAGGACACAACTGGATACTAGAAGACCAAATGAGCCAAAAAGAAGACAGGAGAGAATTCTTTCAGCGTGAAGGTAGTGACCAAGTGGAATACATTGATAAGGGATGTAGTGGTCAGCTCAGCACATTGGTAAGAGATGCAATGGACGTGAATTCACTACAGTGGTAAGGAATGTAGTGGAGGTCGATTCACTACAGTGGTAAGGAATGTAGTGGAGGTCGATTCACTACAGTGAAGTAGTGAGCGATTCACTACAGTGAAGATGTGGAGGTCGATTCACTACAGTGGTAAGGAATGTAGTGGAGGTCGATTCACTACAGTGGTAAGGAATGTAGTGGAGGTCGATTCACTACAGTGGTAAGGAATGTAGTGGAGGTCGATTCACTACAGTGGTAAGGAATGTAGTGGAGGTCGATTCACTACAGTGGTAAGGAATGTAGTGGAGGTCGATTCACTACAGTGGTAAGGAATGTAGTGGAGGTCGATTCACTACAGTGGTAAGGAATGTAGTGGAGGTCGATTCACTACAGTGGTAAGGAATGTAGTGGAGGTCGATTCACTACAGTGGTAAGGAATGTAGTGGAGGTCGATTCACTACAGTGGTAAGGAATGTAGTGGAGGTCGATTCACTACAGTGGTAAGGAATGTAGTGGAGGTCGATTCACTACAGTGGTAAGGAATGTAATGGAGGTCGATTCACTACAGTGGTAAGGAATGTAGTGGAGGTTAATTCAATATAAGGAGTCATGAAAAGCTATGGCAGGAGCCCAAGAGAAGCAGGTTGAAAGCAAAGCGCAAAGCCTAGGCCCAAGAGACTGAGCTCAACTCGTGCAACACTTTTCGCCTGCACAACATGCTTATTCATTCGAATACAGGAGAGTAGTAGTAGTGAAGAATAAGACACATTTGCAACATTTGGGTATCTTTATTTGTAGACGTTTCGCCCTCCAGTGGCTTTATCAACACGATACAAGGACATAATGTGAATGTAGAATTATATACAAAAGATGAGGTAATCTGTGCCTCGGTCTTGGAGTTGGTGACGAGGACCGTAGTCTTGTAGACTGAGTGAGGGACTGATTACCTCATCTTTGTCTACAGTTCTGTAGTCTTCACATTATGTACTTATATTGATAAAGCCACTGGGGGGCAAAACGTCTACAAATAAAGATACCCACTACTACACTACTACAATTAGTACTATTCCAATTAGTACTACTATAATTAGTACTACTACAATTAGTACTACTACTACTAGTACTACTACAATTAGTACTACTATAATTAGTACTACTACAATTAGTACTACTATAATTAGTACTACTACAATTAGTACTACTACTACTAGTACTACTACAATTAGTACTACTATAATTAGTACTACTACAATTAGTACTACTACTACTAGTACTACTACAATTAGTACTACTACAATTAGTACTACTACAATTAGTACTACTACAATTAGTACTACTACTACTAGTACTACTACTACTAGTACTACTACAATTAGTACTACTACAATTAGTACTACTACAATTAGTACTACTACTACTAGTACTACTACAATTAGTACTACTACTACTAGTACTACTACAATTAGTACTACTACAATTAGTACTACTACAATTAGTACTACTACTACTAGTACTACTACAATTAGTACTACTACAATTAGTACTACTACTACTAGTACTACTACAATTAGTACTACTACTACTAGTACTACTACAATTAGTACTACTACAATTAGTACTACTACTACTAGTACTACTACAATTAGTACTACTACTACTAGTACTACTACAATTAGTACTACTACTACTAGTACTACTACAATTAGTACTACTACTACTAGTACTACTACAATTAGTACTACTACTACTAGTACTACTACAATTAGTACTACTACTACTAGTACTACTACAATTAGTACTACTATAATTAGTACTACTATAATTAGTACTACTACAATTAGTACTACTACAATTAGTACTATTACAATTAGTACTACTATAATTAGTACTACTACAATTAGTACTACTATAATTAGTACTACTACAATTAGTACTACTATAATTAGTACTACTACTACTAGTACTACTACTACTAGTACTACTACAATTAGTACTACTACAATTAGTACTACTACAATTAGTACTACTACTACTAGTACTACTACTACTAGTACTACTACAATTAGTACTACTACTACTAGTACTACTACAATTAGTACTACTGCTACTAGTAGTCTACTACTCGTTTCGGCAATAAAGATACCCAAGTTTTGCACATGTGTCTTACTCCTAAACTTGTTTCTAAACTTGTGTTAGTGTGACTTTGTAAATGGTCCAAGTCGGACCGAAACGTCGTGGTAAGTTTCTCTCTGCTGTGTGCGGGTTATTTGTGTATTGTTCCAGTCACGGTATTGTGTTCTTTGTTTCAGTAGTACACTATCAGAGCTATGATAGGCGAGTGCAAATTCTTACACAGTACGGAGGTGTAAAGGAGGTTTTGTGTGCGAGGGGCTTGGACACCCAACAGGAGTGTGCGAGGAGCTCTGCATATAGACCTCAAGAATGTTAGGGTGGATAAGGCTGCAATTCAGCAATACTGTATCGAGGAAGTTTCACAGGAAGACCCAGGAACCAGGCCTCGACCCCCCTCCCCCCACACACACATCGGTGAGTGCACCTGTGCAGGGCGCCTACAACAGTAAATATAAATTGGTTGGCGGACAGTGTGGCGGAAAAATTCTGGACAACCTCCCTCTCGTTTCTGTTTCTAGACTCTTTCAATGGTGGCAAAAAATAACTAATAAAAATGTGTGTGAGAGAGAGAGTGAGAGAGAACGAATGGGTACGAAAAAGAGAGAAAAAGAGTGGGTAGAGAGGAGGCACGGGGAGTAAATACAATTGTATTGTGTTGCATAAAGCGCCGGTCACATACAGGTCTTTAAGTGTAGGAAGAGAAGACTCGATCCTTATTCGCTACCTACCACTTTGTCTACGATACCAGTCACCAGCTCATGACTCTAGGACTGAGTGCTTCACACTCAAGATACTACTACTACTATTACAACTACTGCCACTGCTACTACTACTATTGCTACTACTACTGTTGCTACTACTACTACTACCACCACTACTAATACTTTTATTCCTCCTCCTAATACTACTACTACTAATAATAATAATAACTTTGGAAGGAGAGTATAAAGGTGGTTTTGAGTGCTGAAAGTATGGACATCTAACAGGCTTGTGTGAGCGCGTTAGACAGGAGTGAGTGGAGACAAATAGTATTAATCACTTGACGTGCTGTTGGAGTGTGAGCAAATTAATATTTATGAAGGGATTCAGGGAAAAGCGATTAGCTTGACTCGAGTCCTGGAAGTGGGAGGCACAGTGACTGAACTCTGAAGGAGGGGTGGTAGATGTTGTGGTCTAAGGTCATCTCACCTGTATTATCAGCACACATGATGATGTTTTTTTTTGGTCGGGTTACCCTGCCTCGGTGGGAGATGGCCGGTGCGTTCACAACAAATAAAAAATGTAATTAAAATTAAATAATAAAAACTGATGTGCAGTTTAGAGTGGGAGTGCTGTGGGAGAGTACAGGATGGGTGTCCTCAGTCTGTAAAGAAACAGATAGGATGGGAGCACTCAGTTTGTAAACAAAGATTTTTCTGGAGCTGCCACCTGCCTCACGTGATACCCAGGTGCTGTCACCTGCCTCACATGAAACCCAGGTGCTGTCACCTGCCTCACCTGATACCCAGGTGCTGTCACCTGCCTCACATGAAACCCAGGTGCTGTCACCTGCCTCACCTGAATCCCAGGTGCTGCCACCTACCTCACCTGAATCCCAGGTGCTGCCACCTACCTCACCTGAATCCCAGGTGCTGCCACCTACCTCACCTGAATCCCAGGTGCTGCCACCTGTCTCACCTCACCCTCATTGCTTGTTAGGACTGAAGAAGGCACTCAGGGCGAAACGTTTCAACGTTCCCTTCAATAAACGTCCTGAAGTGTACCTAAGAGTCTTTCGCCCACAGTTGGTCGACATCAACAGACCTTTGACAGCCAATAAAAATATCAATCTGAGCAGTGAGGGATTTGTAGTCTGTATTCCTAACACAGCCAAGTACCAATGTTGTGGATAACTGTTTAGATAGTACACTTACTTGCATGAAACAAACATATAGCAATCGGTATTTATCTGTTAACAGCACTATGTCCAGCAGCCTCTTCCTGGACATCCCTTCAGGGTGCCGTTCCAGATTCCACAGTGGGTAGTTTTGGGTGAATCACTTACATATCACGGGATCTATTGGTAATTCCAGTCAAATTTCACCCCTACCTATTAGCTGCAGTTAACGTAATTAGGTGTGGGTATGCCTGGACTTACCTGGGTATTGTAACTGACCCAAATTTCCCTAGTTTGTGGTATGGGAAGTACGACCCTGGTATTGATGTCTTGAGTAGGCTGCTACAGATGTGTAGTTATGTCCTCACTCGTTGATAGTCACTTCGGTCAGTTTTTACGCAATAGGGTGATATCTGTCCCTTTGTTCATTACACCTGAATACATATACCACGACACAAACTTTACACTTATCGGGATTATACCACGGATGATACACTCGTTTTTTTTTTTTTTTAACACTAGTTTCCCTAGTTGAGATTGAGAGTATTTCAGAGTTTACCGCACAAAGTCAGTATTTCCTTTGTTCTCAGCGGGAGATTTGTGACTTGTGTTTACGATCTGATATCTGAATTCAACCGAGTATATCGCCCTGCTCAAGCGCCCATAGTCACCCTCCGCCCAAAAGAACTACTGAGTTCAGCTTTATATCTCTTCCTTACTACACATTGCAACATAATTCAATACAAGAGGGTAGGTTTCTTGTTATCTATCTATAGACTAGAATTCCTAATAGTCCCAACTTGCAGATAAAGTTGGGCACATGTTTCCCCTTAATTTTCCTGCTAAAGAAAAAAAGAGTAATTACTCTCGTTTAACCTCGTTGTGTAGTTGATCAGGAACTCTAGCAAGGAGAGGAAGGGGTGCCTCGTGACGCTCTGGTGCATACATGTAATCCTCGTAAAGCTGTTTGCGAAGGAGTAGTAGTCCACTAGCCACTTCTGTGAGGGCTAAGTCCCTCAGAGGGCAGATGGGGGGGGCTAAGAGGGCTGACAGATACCCCCTTTACTGAAGAATTTTCTCCACAAATGTACATAGATATGTACCACTGTACACAGACAAGTGCCACTGTGCATAGACAAGAACTACTGTACACAGACATGTACCACTGTACACAGACAAGTTACACTGTACACAGACATGTACCACTGTACACAGACAAGTTACACTGCACACAGACATGTACCACTGTACACAGACATGTACCACTGAACACAGACATGTACCATTGTACTCAGACATGTACCACTGTACACATACATGTACCACTGTACACACATGTACCACTGAACACAGACATGTACCACTGAACACAGACATGTACCACTGTACACAGACAAGTACCACTGAACACAGACATGTACCACTGTACACAGACAAGTACCACTGTACACAGACAAGTACCACTGTACACAGACAAGTACCACTGTACACAGACAAGTACCACTGTACACAGACAAGTACCACTGTACATAAACAAGTGCCACTGTTCAGACATGTACCACTTTGTACACAGAATTGCGCCACTCTGTACACAGACATGCGCCACTCTGTACAAGTCACAAGGAGGTTATCAGCCCTAATTATAAACACTTGAAACCTGTTTTTCACCTAACTGCCTTTTTTTTCCCTTCCTTGGTCTTTTATTTAGACATTTTTTAAGCGTAATTAATTTTCTTTGATAGCGGAAATTAATCTCTCAGTAAAGCGCTGGAAATTACAGACTCGCTTTTGGCAGCTTATCCACTCTTACCTGGTTATTATTATTGTGTCTGGGGTGAACATGAGGGGGTGAACATGAGGGGGTGAACATGAGGGGTGAACATGAGGGGTGAACATGAGGGGGTGAACATGAGGGGATGAACATGAGGGGATGAACATGAGGGGGTGAACATAAGGTGAACATGAGGAGGTGAATGTGCAGCAGTGAACATGTAGTGGGAACGTACCTGGAAGTATGTAGCGACGAACATGCAAGAGAGACCATGCAACAGAGACCATGCAACAGCAATCACGAGTACTGTTGCACTACACACGGTACATGATTATTTCAGTCAGACAAACACACAATTCCCGTCAGACTGATGAAAAAATCCATCGACAATATCCCCAGTCAGGGGAAAAAAATCTCCTTAAATAATTCGAGTCCTCTTAATTATGTCGTTGCAATAAGAAAGACCAGTTATAACCCCCCTAATAAGCTGGACAGTAATTAATGTGTAAATAACCAAGTGATGTAGACATAGGTAATTTATGTATAGCTGATTAAATAGTCAAGCATAACGTGCCTCACAGCTAACGATGCTAATAGCATAATTTTGACAACCCTGGGAAGGAATATATTTTTTCCCCCATGAATTTTACGACCGTAATCAGACGTATGAATTATTAATATTATCGTTATTATCACTGGAATTATTTAATATTACTCATTGCTCTTATTAAGGCTATTCTATCAAGCTGTGTTACATATTCTGCAAATTATTAATGACTTAGAGAGTGAAATATTATTTTTGCAACGATCATAATAATAATAATAATAACAACAATAATATTGTTGATTTATTTACGTGACTGAGCTTTTGCAAGACACAGATTAGGTTGCGATATGAGTATGCACGTCCCTCCTGGATGGCGGCTCCAGATTCCAGTCTCTTGACGAGGGGTAAGAGAGGCAGTGCCGTGCCTGGAAGAGCTCCCCAAACATCCGCACACTTAGGAGCGAAATTCTTATGACGGCGTTTCGGTTCCCTCTGGATTACTGCCAAATGAGTGGTCCAGGACGGACCGAAATGTAGTAATAAGGTCATAAACGTCGTCATAAGGTCTTGTTGCCTCGAATTTTGGGACCCCGTTTACCTAGACCTGTTTTTCTCCCAGGAGAGATTTCGAAAAAAAAGAAATGCAACAAAAACCCACACTTAAAAGAAAAATCTTATGGCGACGTTTCGGTCCATTCTGATTCATTGTCAAGTCTCAAATGGGGTGAAAAAAATAGAGAAGACCTAAAGACAACACGGCAGGGGGTGGGGGAAGGAGGAGGAGGTCAGCGGTCTTACTGTCATGTACAAGGCCGAAATTCTTAATTAACAACCCACGCCGGTCTCGTCAACCTGTGTAGCCAGAATACAGCTATAAAACCACAAGACGGGCAATCAGTACAAGCCTTAATCTGCTGTACACTGATTTTTTTTTTAAGTTCAATGAGCAAATGTAAGTTCTGGGTTACACTTGGCTTAGACTTGTTCCTGTTTCATGTATTAAATTATCTCGATAATAATGTTAGTGATGGTCAAGCTGAGGTGTAAATAATAGCCTTTTATAAACCACACAGTGGGCTTTTTCAAGTGTGAGCGAAACGTAGTCAATAAAGGATCTCATTATGCTGCATTTGTGTCTATTTTTCCATCGTGCTGATATTTTAAACTAGTTATCTTCAGTCTTCTATAAGGTGACCTGGTCACTAGCTGTGGTGGTCACTAGTTGTGGTGGTCACTAGTTGTGGTCACTAGCTGTGGTGGTCACTAGCTGTGGTGGTCACTAGCTGTGGTGGTCAATAGCTGTGGTGGTCATAGTTGTGGTGGTCACTAGTTGTGGTGGTCACTAGTTGTGGTGGTTATTAGCTGTGGTGGTCATTAGTTGTGGTGGTCATTAGCTGTGGTGGCTACTAGTTGTGGTGGTTACTAGCTGTGGTGGTCACTAGCTGTGGTGGTCACTAGCTGTGGTGGTCATTAGCTGTGGTGGTCACTAGCTGTGGTAGTCACTAGTTGTGGTGGTCACTAGCTGTGGTGGTCACTAGTTGTGGTCGCTTGCTGTGGTGGTCACTAGTTGTGGTGGTCACTAGTTGTGGTGGTCACTAGTTGTGGTGGTCGCTTGTTGTGGTGGTCACTAGCTGTGGTGGTCACTAGCTGTGGTGGTCACAAGCTGTGGTGGTCACTAGTTGTGGTGGTCACTAGTTGTGGTGGTCACTTGCTGTGGTGGTCACTAGTTGTGGTAGTCATTAGCTGTGGTGGTCACTAGTTGTGGTGGAGACTAGCTGTGGTAGTCACTAGTTGTGGTGTCACTAGTTGTTGTAGTCACTAGTTGTGGTGGTCACTAGTTGTGGTGGTCACTAGTTGTGGTGGTCACTAGCTGTGGTGGTCACTAGTTGTGGTGGTCACTAGTTGTGGTGGTCACTAGCTGTGGTAACGATGATGTGGTGGTCACTAGCTTTGGTAATGTTGTGGTGGTCACTAGCTGTGGTGGTCACTAGCTGTGGTAACGATGGTGTGGTGGTCACTAGCTGTGGTAACGATGGTGTGGTGGTCACTAGCTGTGGTAACGATGGTGTGGTGGTCACTAGCTGTGGTAACGATGGTGTGGTGGTCACTAGCTGTGGTAACGAAACAAGTGGGCAATATTTCAACTTGTCGGTTTTCAAAACCATTCATCACGTAAACACCAAGACATTTATTAGAAAACGTTTCGGTCGTGGACCCCTTGATCACTTCTAAGATGTTTACCTGGAGAGTGAGGTGTGAGTTACCTGTGTGTGTTAGAAGTGATCTAAGGTGCCAAGACCGTGGTTGTTCACGTGACTTTCTAGACCAGTTTATGGGCATCCATTACCAAGGTTAATACCAGCGTCAGATACCAACATTGTGAAGCCACTGACCACAGTCCAGTCGTTCCAATACCAGTGAGCTGGCGACTATATAGACTCTTTAAAGCATTTGTCAAGTCTTTCCTCTGTAATAATGAACCGTAGTAAAGTAATTTTGTTTCTAGTTTTTGTTTTATTTTATTGATAATCTTTATTCTTTTCACTCTTGTTAATTTCATGTTTTGGTATATACATTTAGATCTGATTCTTAGAGTCGATTTTGATTTTGTACCGGGCCTGATGATGGTGTGAATTACCTCCGAAATCAGTCGTGAGTAGGTGACGTTCCAAGCGCTGGTTTCTTCGGGAGTCACGCACAGGGATGCAGCAGGAGGGTCGAGGGATAACATATTCTCTCCGAGGGAGGAAGGTGCGTCTATCATACGAAGGGCTGTGTGCCACTCGCACATTCCTACGACTGAGAGAATTTTTCCCACCTCGCTCTACCTGCTACAAATCTTGCAACATTGCATAAGTATAGAAGTGTGCAAGAGATAGTGTATTAAATTCCCTAGTTCCTGTTTTGCATTCTTAAAATTGCCTGCTTGCAATTGGTTTGCATATATATATATATATATATATATATATATATATATATATATATATATATATATATATATATATATATATATATATATATGTGTGTGTGTGAAACCTTTAGCGTGAGAACCTGGCATATACAAAAAAAATGGGTCAAAGACGAGAGCAAAACGCGTTTTGCTCCTGGGACTTTTGCTGTATGACCCCTGTGGTTTAGCGCTTCTTCTTTTGATTATAATAATAATAATCCTGGGACCTTTTAATGGTAAGGCTGTTAGAGCTATAGACAATCGTGTGTTAGGTTCGTGTTAGTGGCACTGTGTGGTCACAAACCTTGTCACAACACCATCAGCCTGCTGCCATGTAGGTAGGTTCACTATCTTGTACAGGAAGGTTCACTACCTTGTACAGGAAGGTTCACTACCTTGTACAGGAAGGTTCACTACCTTGTACAGGAAGGTTCACTACCCTGTACAGGAAGGTTCACTACCCTGTACAGGAAGGTTCACTACCCTGTACAGGAAGGTTCACTACCCTGTACAAGAAGGTTCACTACCCTGTACAGGAAGGTTCACTGCCCTGTACAGGAAGGTTCACTACCTTGTACAGGAAGGTTCACACCTGTACAGGAGGTTCATCCTGTACAGAAAAGGTTCACTACCCTGTACAGGAAGGTTCACTACCCTGTACAGGAAGGTTCACTACCTTGTACAGGAAGGTTCACTACCTTGTACAGGAAGGTTCACTACCCTGTACAGGAAGGTTCACTACCTTGTTCAGAAAGGTTCAATGAACCCAAATTAGATTATGATTAATCTATAATTGACAAAATGGAAAGCCATCGATATTTAGCTCGATTTTGGCGATGCTAATTCAAAAAGTGACATTTTTTTCCATCTTACCAACCCAAAATTAAAGTGACAATTAGGCCTTTTAAATCAAAAGCCTAATTGCTGTCATTAGCCGGTAATGACTGGGATTTTATTCCCATCGTGGCGATAACGACCTCTCGAAGATATGCAAGTTATCAGAGGCGAGGCTCTGGAGTTATCCCAGGCCTGTGTGTGGTAGGTGTATTGTGATGGTGGTAGGTGTATTGTGATGGTGGTAGGTGTATTGTGATGGTGGTAGGTGTATTGTGATGGTGGTAGGTGTATTGTGATGGTGGTAGGTGTATTGTGATGGTTGTAGGTGTATTGTGATGGTGGTAGGTGTATTGTGATGGTGGTAGGTGTATTGTGATGGTGGTAGGGGTATTGTGATGGTGGTAGGGGTATTGTGATGGTGGTAGGTGTATTGTGATGGTGGTAGGTGCATTGTGATGGTGGTAGGTGTATTGTGATGGTGGTAGGTGTAATGTGATGGTGGTAGGTGCATTGTGATGGTGGTAGGAGTATTGTGATGGTGGTAGGTGTATTGTGATGGTGGTAGGTGTATTGTGATGGTGGTAGGAGTATTGTGATGGTGGTAGGAGTATTGTGATGGTGGTAGGAGTATTGTGATGGTGGTAGGTGTATTGTGATGGTGGTAGGTGTATTGTGATGGTGGTAGGTGTATTGTGATGGTGGTAGGTGTATTGTGATGGTGGTAGGTGTATTGTGATGGTGGTAGGAGTATTGTGATGGTGGTAGGAGTATTGTGATGGTGGTAGGTGCATTGTGATGGTGGTAGGTGTATTGGGATGGTGGTAAGGGCATTGTGATGGTGGTAGGTGTATTGTGATGGTGGTAGGTGCATTGTGATGGTGGTAGGAGTATTGATGGTGGTAGGAGTATTGTGATGGTGGTAGGAGTATTGTGATGTTGGTAGATGTATTGTGATGGTGGTAGGTGCATTGTGATGGTGGTAAGTGTATTGTGATGGTGGTAGGAGTATTGTGATGGTGGTAGGTGTATTGTGATGGTGGTAAGGGTATTGTGATGGTGGTAAGGTGTATTGTGATGGTGGTAGGGCATTGATGGTGGTAGGAGTATTGATGGTGGTAGGAGTATTGTGATGGTGGTAGGAGTATTGTGATGGTGGTAGGTGCATTGTGATGGTGGTAGGTGCATTGTGATGGTGGTAGGTGTATTGTGATTGTGGTAGGTGTATTGTGATGGTGGTAGGTGTATTGTGATGATGGTATGTGTAATGTGATGGTGGTTGGTGATGCTATGATGGTGGTAGGTGATGCTATGATGGTGGTAGTTGATGCTATGATGGTGGTAGGTGATGCTATGAGGGTGGTAGGTGATGCTATGATGGTAGGTGATGCTATGATGGTGGTAGATTCTATAATGGTGGTAGGTGATGCTATGATGGTGGTAGGTGATACTGTGATGGTGGTAGGTGGTGTTCTGATGGTGGTAGGTGATGCTATGATGGTGGTAGGGGATGCTATGATGGTGGTAGGTGATGCTACGATGGTGGTAGGTGACGCTATGATGGTGGTAGGTGGTGGTATGATGGTGGTAGATGCTGTGATGGTGGTAGGTGATACTATGTTGGTGGTAAGTGATACTACCTTACCTTTACCTTTATACCTTTGAAGAGTTTCGAGAGTATCTACTCTCTGAGCCCGGCCATGGGCCAGGCTCGTCTGGTGCTTGCCTGGTCAACCAGGCTGTTGCTGCTGGAGGCCCGCTGCCCCACATATCCATCACAGCCTGGTTGATCTGGCACCTGGTGAAGATATTTGTCCAGTTTCCTCTTGAAGGCTTCTACACTGGTTCCAGCCGTGTTTCGGATATCTTCTGGTAAGATGTTGAATAGTCTGGGACCCCGGATGTTAATACAGTGCTCCCGTATTGTCCCCACCGCACCCCTGCTCCTCACTAGGTTTATTTTACACTTTCTCCCATATCTCTCACTCCAGTATGTTGTTATGGCAGTGTGCAGATTTGGGACCAGGCTCTCAAGTACTTTCCATGTATATATTATCATGTATCTCTCTCCTCCGCTCCAATGAGTACATGTTCAAGACTTGAAGGCGTTCCCAATAATTTAGATGTTTCAATGGCTCAATGTGAGCCGTAAATGATCTCTGGATTTGTTCCAGCTCTGCTATTTCTCCTGCCCTGAACGGGGCCGTCAGCACTGAGCAGTATTCTAAGTGAGGAGCACTAGCGATTTGAATAGTGTCACCATCGGCATTATTTCCCTTGTTTTGAAAGTTCTCAATACCCACCCCGTCATCTTCCTGGCTGTTGTGATCTTTGTCTTGTTATGGTCTTTAAACGACAGATCAGCAGACATAATTATTCCCAAGTCCTTTACGTGTTCCTTTCGTTCTATGTGTGACCCTCTTGCGTTTTGTATATAGTGTTCCTTTTGAGTTCTTCATTTTTCCATACCTAAGCAGCTGAAACTTATCACCATTGAACGTCATGTTGTTCTCCACTGCCCATTGGAAGACCTTGCTTATGTCCTCCTGTAATTTTTCAGTGTCCTCTACCGTAGTGACTTTCATGCTTATTTTAGTGTCATCTGCAAATGATGATACAAAAGTGTGCTGGGTGTTTTTATCTATGTCTGCTATGAGGATGAGAAACAGCAGAGGCGCCAGGACAGTGCCTTGGGGCACTGAGCTTTTGACCTCGCTGATGCTGGATCTTGCCCTGTTCACTACTACTTTTTGTGTTCTTTGTGTTAGGAACTCAAAATCCATCTGCCTACCTTCCCGTAATGCCTATGGCCCTCATTTTGTGCGCTATCACTCCATGATCGCATTTGTCAAACGCCTTTGCAAAATCTGTGTAAATCACATCTGCGTTTTGGTCGTCCTCCAATGCCTCCGTAATTCTGTCATAATGGTTCAGCAGCTGTGACAGGCATGATCGACCCGCTCTAAAGCCATGCTGGTTCGGGTTATGTTGGTTGTGCTGGTCCATGAACTTTGTAATCTGCCGTCTCATCACTCTTTCAAAGATTTTTATGATGTGAGAAGTGAGGGCTACTGGTCTGTAATTTTTAGCTAGTGCTCTACTACCTCCCTTATGCAAAGGAGCTATGTCTGCACTCTTTAAGGCCTCTGGAATTTCACCTAGATCTAAGTTCTTTCTCCACAGAATACTAAGGGCTCTTGCTAATGGTACTTTGCACTGCTTTATAAATAAAGCATTCCATGAATCTGGTCCAGGTGCTGAGTGAGTGGGCATGTAGGTGATGCTATGATGGTGGTAGGTGATGCTATGATGGTAGGTGATGCTATGATGGTGGTAGATGCTATAATGGTGGTAGGTGATGCTACGATGGTGATAGGTGATACTATGATGGTGGTAGGTGGTGCTATGATGGTGGTAGATGCTGTGATGGTCGTAGAAGCTGTGATTGTGGTAGGTGATGTTATGTTGGTTGTAGGTGATGCTATGATGGTTGTAGGTGATGCTATGATGGTGGTAGGTGATACTATGATGGTAGTAGGTGATACTATGATGGTAGTAGGTGATACTATGATGGTAGGTGATGCTATGATGGTGGTGGGTGATGCTATGATGGTGGTAGGTGATACTATGATGGTGGTAGGTGATACTATGATGGTGGTAGGTGATACTGTGATGGTGGTAGGTGATACTATGATGGTGGTAGGTGATACTGTGATGTTGGTAGGTGATGCTATGATGGTGGTAGGTGATGTTATAACAGTGGTAGGTGTTATGGTGGTAGGTGATGCTATGATGGTGGTAGGTGATGTTATAACAGTGGTAGGTGTTACAATAGTCACAAGCCTGTGACTTACCCTAAAAGTTCAAGCTTAACAGAAATGAAAAATAAATATTAAAAGTTTCACGCTAAAAGTGGCAACACTTCTATTACAGTCCAAACATTTGCTACAAAAATTATCCTTAATTAAAAAAAAATAGGCTCTCTGATGAGGTGAGATTGTGTTGCCACAGATACTGTGTTTGTGTTGCTACAGATATTGTGTTTGTGTTGCTACAGATATTGTGTTTGTGTAGCTACATATATTGTGTTTGTGTTGCTACAGATATTGTGTTTGTGTTGCTACAGATATTGTGTTTGTGTTGCTACATATATTGTGTTTGTGTTGCTACATATATTGTGTTTGTGTTCCTTCAGATATTGTGTTTGTGTTGCTACAGATATTGTGTTTGTGTTGCTACAGATATTGTGTTTGTGTTCCTTCAGATATTGTGTTTGTGTTGCTACAGATATTGTTTGTGTTCCTTCAGACATTGGGTTCAGACACTGTCAGTCCACAAGGTGAGTAGAGACAGGAGGCGTGACCGAGGACACACCATCACTTGATAAAGCCCCTGATAAAGGGCGAAATGTTCTCCTGATAAACACTCCTTCATCCTCTGGTGGTTTTTTCTTTATTGTCAACAGTACGCTAATTGCAGCCTCCTTGTTATCTGTTGCTGTGCAATGTTAATGTTGCATACCTTACTGGAGGGGTTAGATATATTGCGAGGTCAACCAAGGATGTGGTCAACCAAGGATGAGGTCAGCCAAGGTGAGGTCAGCCAAGGTGAGGTCAGACAGGTGAGGTCAGACGAGGTGAGGTCAGACGAGGTGAGGTCAGCCAAGGTGAGGTCAGCCAGGTGAGGTCAACCAATGTTGTTGGGTCTCAGCTCAACTCAGGTTCATGTTTTCCTTATATTGCCAAACATTGAATTTGTAGATTTATCTAAATTGAAATTACGTGGATGTTTAAAAGTGAATCAGTCAACCTTCCTTTCTCTCCTCTCTCTATCTCCTTCTCTCTCTCTCTCTCTCTCTCTCTCTCTCTCTCTCTCTCTCTCTCTCTCTCAAAATAATTCAATCCGAGGATTTCTTTCATCTTTCACTACGGCATTTTTTCCGGTAATTTATTTTTTCTGTGATACACAATAAAATATTTCATTGTAAGCCTTTATATCGGTCATTTAATAAAATAAAATAGAACTATTGTATAGAGAGAGAGAGAGAGAGAGAGAGAGAGAGAGAGAAAACTCTCCAAAATAAATTTCGTCTGGTCTAGAGTGTTTGTCAAGAACTTTCCATGCTGGTGACCTGTTAATGAACGCTGACGCAATGTAAACAGTGTCTGGCCTAACGTGGAGGAAGAGGAGGAGGACGAGGAAGAGGAAGAGGAATAACAGGTGAAGAAAGACAACTGTAAGAATGTGGAAACGAAAAAGTGCTTAGAAATGAGAAGCATAGGGGAAAAATATATAATGAATGGGGAAGTAAGAAGGTCGAAAAGAACGAGGAAATATAGGTAGTGGAAGAGTATTATCCATCCCTACCATCCACTCCCAGTGGTAAAAATTTGAAAAAAGACAGAGGTCTGTTCTTGGACCGGGCCGCGGGGGGGCGGTGACCCCCGAAAGTGACTCCAAAATTCTAAATTCAAAGAGAGAGAGAGAGACAGACAGACAGAGAGAGAGAACATCAGTTTCACTTTTCCTAACATATCTTTTGCATAGCGGTATAATGTAATATATTTTATATATTCAACACACCGGCGGTGTCCCACCGAGGCAGGGTGACCACCGAGGCAGGGTGACCACCGAGGCAGGGTGACCACCGAGGCAGGGTGACCACCGAGGCAGGGTGACCACCGAGGCAGGGTGACCACCGAGGCAGGGTGACCACCGAGGCAGGGTGACCACCGAGCAGGTGACCACCGAGGCAGGGTGACCACCGAGGTAGGGTGACCACCGAGGCAGGGTGACCACCGAGGCAGGGTGACCACGAGGCAGGGTGACCACCGAGGCAGGAGTGACCACCGAGGCAGGGTGACCACTGAGCAGGGTGACCACGATGCAGGGTGACCACCGATGCAGTACCACCGAGGCAGGGTGACAGAGGCGGTGACACCGAGGCAGGGTGACCACCGAGGTAGGGTGACCACCGAGGCAGGGTGACCACCGAGGCAGGGTGACCACCGAGGTAGGGTGACCACCGAGGTAGGGTGACCTCCGAGGTAGGGTGACCTCCGAGGTAGGGTGACCACCGAGGTAGGGTGACCACCGAGGCAGGGTGACCACCGATTTAGGGTGACCACCGAGGTAGGGTGACCACCGAGGCAGGGTGACCACCGAGGCAGGGTGACCACCGAGGCAGGGTGACCACCGAGGCAGGGTGACCACCGAGGCAGGGTGACCCGAAAAGAGAAGATATGTGAATCTCTTCTCTTTTTTGCATTTAGTGATTTATAGAGGAGAAGGGGGTTACTAATCTATCGCTCCCGATAATTACACAATCTAACGTATAATCTTAAAATTTATATTAAAGCAAAAAGGCGAGCGTGTAGAATGATAGGAATGATAGGTGTTTGAGTGGCATGACTGCTGCTGTAGTTTGTGATCAACTGAGACTGTGCCATCAAGTTACTTGTGTAAGGTTGATGGATTGACAACCTTGAAACTAGTTCAATGTTCGAGGTTGATAAACTGACCATCTCAGAACTACTGCAAGGTTGATGGATTGATTACGTCTTCATTACGTATTTACAATGTTGTTAACATCGGGATGCTGCCAGTGCTGTGTTGTTGGTGTGCAACGTTAATGTTGCACACCTTAATGGGGAGGGTTAGGGGGGGAAGGGGTTAGAAATATTACCGTGAGGAGAGTCACAACGCAATACAGTTGTTGGGTCTCAACTCAACACAGGTTCTTGTGTTCCTCATTTTGTCAAACACTGAATATGTTGATTTATCTAAACTGAAATTGCGTGGACGATTAAAAGTGAATCAGTCCATTTCTCATCATCTCTGTCTGTCTGTCTATCTGTCTCTATCTCTCTCTCTCTGTCTGCCGCTCTCTCTGTCTGTATCTCTCTCTCTCTCTCTCTGTCTGCCTCTCTCTCTGTCTGTCTCTGTCTGTCTCTCTGTCTGTCTCTATCTCTGCTCTTCTCTCTCTCTCTCTCTCTCTCTCTGCCTCTCTGTCTGCTCTCTCTCTGTATCTCTCTTCTGTCTCTCTCTCTCTGTATCTCTCTCTTCTCTCTCTTCTGTCTCTGCTCTGTCTGTATCTTCCCGTCTCTGTCTCTCTCTCTCTCTCTCTCTCTCTCTCTCTCTCTCTCTCCTCTTCCATGTCAATAAATTTCTATATCTTGGTGTTTTATCTAGATACATTCAAACTTAACTTCTACAAATGTTCAAAATCGAATGTTCTCCATTACAAAATTCCGGTTTTCCAGCCAATATTTATTAGACTTTAAAATGTTCAAAACGGAAGCTGGAAAGTTTTTTTTTTTTCTGATGCAGTATTGATTTTTATGAGTATTTGCATGAATCCCTTGAGAGTATGATCCGAAGAAGGGGAGAGAGACAGAGAGAGAGTCGAGAGCCCCTTCGTCAGCACTACTTGTGAGTTGTTGTTGGTGGCTAGTCAGGAACCGAGACTCGACCCTCGTAACCACAAATAGGTGAGTGCAAACAGGGTAGTAGACAAAGTTGATAAACGAGGAAGTAGGAATGGTGACGACAGAGTCAGGATAGGGCAAATGTCGCTCAATTAACAAGATGAAGCTAGGTGTCTCGACCCCAGTCACGTTCAATTCGGCGAGCACAACTGTGTGAGTACATCTGTGAGTACACACAGGCAGTGCAAAGACTCCACTGATTACAAGACAGGCACCAGACTCACAAGACACAGGCACCAGACTCACAAGACACAGGCACCAGACTCACAAGACACAGGCACCAGACTCACAAGACACAGGCACCAGACTCACAAGACACAGGCACCAGACTCACAAGACACAGGCACCAGACTCACAAGACACAGGCACCAGACTCACAAGACACAGGCACCAGACTCACAAGACACAGGCACCAGACTCACAAGACACAGGCACCAGACTCACAAGACACAGGCACCAGACTCACAAGACACAGGCACCAGACTCACAAGACACAGGCACCAGACTCACAAGACACAGGCACCAGACTCACAAGACACAGGCACCAGACTCACAAGACACAGGCACCAGACTCACAAGACACAGGCACCAGACTCTCAAGACACAGGCACCAGACTCTCAGCAGAGCACCTGAGGCACCAGACTCTCAAGACACAGGCACCAGACTCTCAAGACACAGGCACCAGACTCTCAAGACACAGGCACCAGACTCTCAAGACACAGGCACCAGACTCTCAAGACACAGGCACCAGACTCTCAAGACACAGGCACCAGACTCTCAAGACACAGGCACCAGACTCTCAAGACACAGGCACCAGACTCTCAAGACACAGGCACCAGACTCAAGACACAGGCACCAGACTCTCAAGACACAGGCACCAGACTCTCAAGACACAGGCACCAGACTCTCAAGACACAGGCACCAGACTCTCAAGACACAGGCACCAGACTCTCAAGACACAGGCACCAGACTCTCAAGACACAGGCACCAGACTCTCAAGACACAGGCACCAGACTCTCAAGACACAGGCACCAGACTCTCAAGACACAGGCACCAGACTCACAAGACACAGGCACCAGACTCTCAAGACACAGGCACCAGACTCTCAAGACACCTTCATCAGAATGCTCTCCACATCGTGCATGCATATTGGGCAAATCCTCTCCAGCGAGGTGCAACCTCTGACCTGGTAGCGACGCCTTGAAGAAGTACCACCACACTGGTCGTGCTTCCACGACCATACTGGGCTTCTCCCACGACCACAATGATCTTGCTTCCACGACCATATTGGGCTTCTCCCACGACCACACTGGTCGTGCTTCCACGACCATATTGGCCTGCCACGACTACACTGGTCGTGCTTCCACGACCATATTGGCCTGCCACGACTACACTGGTCGTGCTTCCACGACCATATTGGCCTGCCACGACTACACTGGTCGTCGTCTCTGTGTAGCAGAGCACCTTGGATGGGTCGCCTGACTTGACGTGCTGACACCACTCAGAGTCTTGTTACAAAGGCAGAGTGATTGATCACAGGTGACCTCCCACACCTTGATGTTGCTCCGTGTGTGTGTGCTCACTTATTTGTGGTTGCAGGGGTCGATTCATAGCCCCTTTTCGTGCCTTTTCTTAAAGCTGTGTATAAATCCTGCCTCCGCTACATTACTCTCCAGACTGATACATTTCCTGACAATTACATGTTTGAAGAAGTACTTCGTAACATCCCTGTGACTCCTCTGAGTTTTCAACTTCCTGTTGCGAGCCCTTGTTCCTGTGTCCCATCTCTGAAACATTCTGTCCCTATCCACCTTGTCAATTCCTCTCAGTATTTTATGTCGTTATCACGTCCTTCCCTATCCCTCCTCTCAGGTTGAGTTCCCTTAACCTCTCCTCTAGGACATACCTCTCAGCTCCGGGACTAGTCTTCTTGCAAACCTTTGTACCTTTTCTAATTTTTTGACGTGTCTGACCAGATGTGGGTTCCATACTGGTGCTGCAAACTCCAATATGGGCCTGACGTACACGGTGTACAGTGTTTTGAATGGCACCTTACTTGGATGTCGAAACTCTTTTCACAGGTTTGCTAGGCGCCAATATGCTGCACCAGTTATTTGGTTGATGTGTGCCTCAGGAGATGTGCTCGGTATGATGCTCACCCTAAGATCCTTTTCCTTGAGTGAGTCTTGCAGCCTTTGATCTGTACTCCGTCTGCAGTCTTTTTTGTTCTTACCCAAGTTTCATAACTTTGCACTTGCTGGGGTTAAACTCCAGGATCCATTTGTCGGACCAGGTTTGCAGCCTGTCCAGATCCCCTTGTAGGCTTACCTGATCCTCGTCCGCTTGTATTTTCCTCATTAGTTTCACATCGTCTGCGAACAGAGATACCTCTGGATCTATCCCGTCAGTCATGTCATTCACATATTCTAGAAACAGCACCGGATCTAGGAGTGATCCTTGCCTTGTGGGACTCACTCGACACATCCACCCACTCTGACACCTCGTCAGGTACCAACACACGTTGTTTCCTTCCTGACAGGTATTTCTTGATCCATTGCAGTACTTTCCCTGCTATTCCTGCCTGCTCCTCTAGCTTTTCAACAAGTCGCTTGTTTAGTACTGTGTCGAAAGCCTTTTTAAAGTCCAAGAAGATGCAGTCTACCCATCCCATATTCTCTCTCTCCTGTCTTACTTCTGTTACCTTGTCGTAGAAATCCAATTGGTTTGTGACGTAGGATTTCCATTCCCTGAAGCCTTGCTTTTTTCTAGGTGTTCCACCACTCTTCTCCTGATAATTTTCTCCATAACTTTACATACTATACATGTCGGCGATACTGGTTTGTAGTTTAGTGCTGTCTGTCTCCTTTCTTAAAAATCAAGATTACATTTGTTGTCTTCCACACCTCAGGCAGCTGCCCTGTTTCGATAGATGTATTGAAGATTGTTATTAGTGGCACACACAGTGCACCTGCTTCCTCTCTCAGGACCTAGGAGAGATATTATCTTGGCCCACCGCCTTCAAGGTATCACCTCCTCGGTTGTGTGTAGTGTGTCCAGCACTTGCTGGTGCACCTTACCACCTCGGTTTCCTGGAAGCCTCTCTGTCTTCACTGTGAATACCTCACATACTTCTTGGTCGTTCTCTGTGAGCTCCCCTCCTTCCTTCCTCAGCCTGATTACCTGGTCCTTGACTGTTGTTTTCCTCCTGATGTGGATGTATAACAGCTTTGGGTCAGATTTGGCTTTCAGTGCTATGTCATTCTCGTATTGCCTCTGAGCGTCTGTCCTTATCCATGCATATTCATTTTTGGCTCTTCGGCTCAACTCTGTTTTCCTGGGTCCTTTGCCCTCTGTATTGTTTTCCATGCTCTCGCACACATGGATTTGGCTTTTTCACACCTCGGGGTAAACCATGAGCTCACTCTGGTCTTCATGTTGTTTCTGTTGCCCCACTTTGTGTTTACGTGTTTCACTTTATTAACTGTCTTTCCCTCTAGCTTGTTGTGTGTGTGTAGCTGCACTTGCATACTCTCTGAGTTACACTTCCTTAACAAATCTGAAGTAGAGTCAAGACACTGTTTCTAATATATTTTGTTTTGTTTTACCAACTCCTGCTCTGTTCCACACGTATTAAACATTCACGTCGTCAAAACGAATTCTTCCTCATTGCTTTAATTTCTACTGTAAAGATTTTCTCATACAGTTCTCTTATTTAGCATAAGTGGTTCTGAGAGAGGATGAATAAGTCGTGTGTAACTCTTAGGTATCTTGTCAAAACGTTTCGCCCACACCACAGGCTTCTGTAGTCGATTATATACGATTATGGAAGAAGTAGACGTAGAGAAATAATATATTTAGTTTGGTGTTAGCTAGACCTTCTATATTTGGGTCCTCTTTCAATTGTCTTAACTCTTTCTATATTAGTCTGTCTTTGTTTACATTATAAACTAAGCTTAATGACATCACGGTCCCGAAAATACCTTCCTGTTGGCCCAGGGTTTTATCTCTACCAGAGTGCAGGAACTACACCCCTGCCAGAGTGCAGGAACTACACCCCTGCCAGAGAGCAGGAACTCCTGCCAGTGCACACACCCTGCCAGAGTGCAGGAACTACACCCCTGCCAGAGTGCAGGAACTACACCCTGCCAGAGTGCAGGAACTACACCCCTGCCAGAGTGCAGGAACTACACCCCTGCCGGGGGAACACACCTGCCAGAGTGCAGGAACTACACCCCTGCCAGAGTGCAGGAACTACACCCCTGCCAGAGTGCAGGAACTACACCCCTGCCAGAGTGCAGGAACTACACCCCTGCCAGAGTGCAGGAACTACACCCCTGCCAGAGTGCAGGAGCTACACCCCTGCCATAACGTGAGAGTTTCACTCGGAGACCCCACACTTACCTCGGTATAGAGTATCTCCCAGATCGTCATCTCTTGCTTCTGTTTATCACACAAGTTGAAAGACCTAGTGTGTACTCGCTCATGATCATAACTATGTGAAAGTGCGTGAAAACATGTGAACACACTTGAAGATATGCGAAGGAAGCAAATGTTCTGGGGCAACTAAGTGTTAGCAGCGGCTAAAGTCTGGCAAGTTGCAGGTGGTGCATCTCCTCCTGAGATTAAACTGTCAAGGTATTTTGTGCAGTTTTGCTCGCAAGATTCTTTCTTGCCAGGGTAAACTGCCGGAGACGGAATGTGCTTAGCACAGCCCTTTACCTCCTCCACATCCCCGCCACATCTACCCACACATAACACAGCAACATGCTGTCTTGGCCACACACACACATACACACAGCCCCATACATACACATCCTATGACCTCGTTTAGCTGTGTTGCTGTTGAGATCCTGATCATTAGCTATGTTTTTCTGCCAGTGAGGCCCAACAGGGAAAATGCTTAAGAACTCTCTTAACTTTTAAAGAATAAGTTTTCTTTATATTATTAGTATGAGGGAAGGACGGAGGACCGTGAGGACCGCCACTGACACCGGACTTGAGTGAGGAGTCCACTGAGGAAGATATCCTCCCTGGCGGAACGACATCAGTCAAGACTTCTAGAGGGTCATGAGGAAAGATAGAAGGACTGAAATAATTCATTCCTTCTGTCTACTGACGGAAAGACACTGAAAGGATTTACAGGTCCTAGAGACGCAGAGAGAAACCAGTCAAGGTGTTTAGGTACTGATACCAAGGAGATCCAGATAGGCTTTGATAGAAGTCAGTCAGGCTTCTAGAGATGAAAGAAGCCAATCAGGGTTCTAGAGATTAAAAAAAAAAAGACAGGGTTGTAGAGATGAAAAAAGTTCAGTCAGGGCGAAGGAAAGACCTTGGAGAGTGTTCTCAACCTTCCGTCTATACTTTAACCTACACCGTAGAGTGTAGTGATGTATCGGATATCCGAATCCGCATCCGCATTTTACTGTAAATAGATATCCGCATCCGAAATCCGCGGAAGATCCGCACAATTTCTTACATTCGCATCAACATCCGCGGAACATCCACACAATTTCTTATAGCCGCATCTACATCCGCATCCGCAAAATAAATAAGACATCCTCATACACATCCGCATCCGCGGATATCTAAATTTTCACATCCGATACATCCCTAGTAGTGTGTGCCGTCTCACCATCTCTCGTCTCTGTATAAAAAAAAAAAACCAATCAGTTCGACATTTATATTCAGTGTAGGTGAAGCTGATATGACAGAAATACGGGCAAAACACCGTGTTCCATCTACACACCATATGTAGGCAGAACCGGACACACACACACACACACACAGAGGAGCTATGAATCGACCCCTACAACCACAAATAGGTGAGTACACACACACACACGTTGAGGCGCAGTTTAGGAAACTGGTCCAGTAACGATCCTTTGATGGCGCAAGAGGACGCTCATAGGACTTTACTGCAGGACCAGGAGCCTCATTCCTGAGTTGGGTTTTGATGTCGAGGAGTGTGGTGAAGCAGCCGCGGTCTGAGTGGATGATGGAAACACCTGGGTAATGCTGGATGTGTCTCACACAACTCTTTGAAACGCCTCTCTTTTTTTTCCTCTTTCTCTTTCTCTCCAGAATGCATGTCAACGGCATTCATTTAGCAAATGTATTCTGATTGCCTCGGGTCAAGGGAAGGCGAGGCACCTACACTGAAGAGGCTTGAAGCTGCGAATTATTCCGCTTTTTGTTTAAGCAGTGTCGCAAAACTATTTAGGACACTTCCATCATGGCTACACTTCCATCATGGCTACACTTCCATCATGGCTACACTTCCATCATGGCTACACTTCCATCATGGCTACACTTCCATCATGGCTACACTTCTATCATGGCTACACTTCCATCATGGCTACACTTCCATCATGATTTGCCGACACATTTTCTTTCAAAGGTAGAGAGGTGCGTGTCTCGAGGCTCTTGTTCCAGAGCATTGGAGCTGCCTTTCTCTTCCTTGGATCAGTTCTGGTTACACCTTCCCCCCCCCACCACACACACACACACACACACACACACACACACAGTTGCTGTAAGACTCACACGGCTTTGGATTCCAAATGGATTTGGAATGCACTCTTAAACCCCTTCACATACAACGCCTGAAGATACTTAGTTTGCTAAGTCTCAAGACTATCGACTGACGTGGAGTGATGTGACCAGAAAAACGTTTCCGTCCTGAGACCTTGAGTACTTCTAATAACCTTACCTGTACTCCTCTGTATATGTAGTGAAATATATATATATATATATTTTACTACATATACGGTGTACTGTAATATGTAATGAAATATATAAAGGCACTGTGACCAAGTGACGGTGGTGAGAGAGCCATGACTGGCACCAGAATAAAGTTAGTTGATTTGTTGAAGGGAAATGGAATTAACTGCATAATAATGTAGGTTTTATGAAATTCACTCCATTTACCTTCAGCATATCAACTAATCTTATTTTAGTACCAGTCATGGCTTCTGCGCCCCCTCCCCAATTACAACACACAAAAATTTAAAATCCTCCATGCTGATTACACTGATTTATACGCCTTTCTGTGACTATGCACCGAGATACGCACTTTAGGGCGTAAATGCGCCAAGATGTGTATATTCATTGACACCCGTCAATGAATATACACTGAGATGTGCACATCAAAGTGAACATTACCTCCACTTGTTCTTGAAGAACGTTCTGTTATCTACTATACAAGCGGTTGTTATGTCTTCCCCGCTGCCAGTCTTGTCATCGTGGCTACGCTAGAAAAAGACCAGAAGAAATTAGCTTTTGCTATATTCCCTTGACGTCACATTCGGCAGGTGCCTTTTGTGGCTTACTCACTGGCCTGGAGTTTTAAAGACTCACTCGCCATGGGTTCTAACCTCACCTGTACCGTAGTTTGTTTACCTTGATCTAGTTAGTTTTATAGAGTGCCACGAAGTGCCACAAGGTGTTACAGTCGTGGGTTCGGCTACTGGTGATGACATTGTCGTTTTGTTTACTAATGTCCGATTTGAAACTTTGTGGTTACCCTAGTGCAATCAAGACACAGGTATTATTATTATTATTATTATTATTATTATTTTAATTACTGTTTTATTATTATTATTACTGTTATTATTATTATTATTATTATTATTATTATTATTATTATTACCGTTATTATTATTACTGTTATTATTATTACTGTTAATATTATTACTGTTATTATTATTACTGTTATTATTATTATTATTATTATTATTACTGTTATTATTATTACTGTTATTATTATTACTGCTATTATTATTACTGTTATTATTATTATTATTATTATTATTACTGTTATTATTATTATTATTATTATTACTGTTATTATTATTATTATTATTATTATTGTTACTGTTTTATTATTATTATTACTGTTTTATTATTATTATTATTATTATTACTGTTTTATTATTATTATTATTACTGTTTTATTATGATTATTATTATCATTATTATTATTATCATTATTATTATTATTACTGTTATTATTATTATTATTATTACTGTTATTATTATTATTATTATTATTGTGGTGCGTGTGAGACACGGTGCTAGGATGGTAGATATGTTGTCACATTTAGCTGGAATTGCGATGCCGTCTTGACAACACAAATCACTAATTCTTAATAGCGAGTGTTGACGAAGGTGTTACTGAGGTGCAACACAACAGCTGCGGTCACTACCGTGACTATCGTGACTACCGTGACTACCGTGTGAGAAAAAAAAAAAAAAAAAATTGGCTTCGTAGATCAGATGTGGACAATAGGCCACATTTGATTTTTTTTCCCTCGCCGAAGAATTGACTTGTGTTGAAAAAAAAAAGGTTTAATTGTCACGTTTGGCCCTGTTTAATCTTTATAAAGCTGTGCACAGTGTGTGTGTTGGGGAATTGGGTGAAAATGATGTCTCAACGTTTGCCTGCAACCTCTCTCTCTCTCTCTCATTATTCAATATTATCGGCAGTACGCCATCAATTTTTTCCCTCCACGTTGTCAATAGCTGCCATCGATTGCGTATATATATATATTTTTTTTTTGAAGGTTTGCGTTCATTGACGGCTGATAGCGTGTCAGCAAACCATTGATAAGAACACTATCTCGCTTTGAGACGACTATGATGCCTTTTGTGGTTGCCAATTGAATGTTGCACGCGTATTCTCGTCCCTTTGCAACCACCCCAAACACTGCATTAGTGTGGAATTCTTAATGCTGAACTCCAAAATGCATGCTGGAACCCTTGGTGCTTTTAGTGAGCACTTTAGAGTTTAAAAAGAGACTACAATGACCAACACTTTATACCTCGCCCAATATAGCGAGTTCTGGGTGATAGTTGGAGACAAGGAGGAGGACGACCTGGAGGACAAATGGAGGAGTTTAAGGAAGATTTTGAGGAGTAGTTATAGGAGGCTGAGGAGTAGTTATAGGAGGCTGAGGAGTAGTTATAGGAGGCTGAGGAGTAGTTATAGGAGGCTGAGGAGTAGTTATAGGAGGCTGAGGAGTTGTTATAGGAGGCTGAGGAGTAGTTATAGGAGGCTGAGGAGTAGTTATAGGAGGCTGAAGAGTAGTTATAGGAGGCTGAGGAGTAGTTATAGGAGGCTGAGGAGTAGTTATAGGAGGCTGAGGAGTAGTTATAGGAAGCTGAGGAGTAGTTATAGGAGGCTGAGGAGTAGTTATAGGAGGCTGAGGAGTAGTTATAGGAGGCTGAGGAGTAGTTATAGGAGGCTGAGGAGTAGTTATAGGAGGCTGAGGAATAGTTATTGGAGGCTGAGGAGTAGTTATAGGAGGCTGAGGAGTAGTTATAGGAAGCTGAGGAGTAGTTATAGGAAGCTGAGGAGTAGTTATAGGAGGCTGAGGAGTAGTTATAGGAAGCTGAGGAGTAGTTATAGGAAGCTGAGGAGTAGTTATAGGAGGCTGAGGAGTAGTTATAGGAGGCTGAGGAGTAGTTATAGGAGGCTGAGGAGTAGTTATAGGAGGCTGAGGAGTAGTTATAGGAGGCTGAGGAGTAGTTATAGGAAGCTGAGGAGTAGTTATAGGAGGCTGAGGAGTAGTTATAGGAGGCTGAGGAGTAGTTATAGGAGGCTGAGGAGTAGTTATAGGAGGCTGAGGAGTAGTTATAGGAGGCTGAGGAGTAGTTATAGGAGACTGAGGAGTAGTTATAGGAAGCTGAGGAGTAGTTATAGAAGGCTGAGGAGTAGTTATAGGAGGCTGAGGAGTAGTTATAGGAGGCTGAGGAGTAGTTATTGGAGGCTGAGGAGTAGTTATAGGAGGTTGAGGAGTAGTTATAGGAGGCTGAGGAGTAGTTATAGGAGGCTGAGGAGTAGTTATAGGAGGCTGAGGAGTAGTTATAGGAGGCTGAGGAGTAGTTATAGGAGGCTGAGGAGTAGTTATAGGAGGCTGAGGAGTAGTTATAGAAGGCTGAGGAGTAGTTATTGGAGGCTGAGGAGTAGTTATAGGAGGCTGAGGAGTAGTTATAGGAGGCTGAGGAGTAGTTATTGGAGGCTGAAGAGTAGTTATAGGAGGCTGAGGAGTAGTTATAGGAGGCTGAGGAGTAGTATAGGAGGCTGAGGAGTAGTTATAGGAGGCTGAGGAGTAGTTATTGGAGGCTGAGGAGTAGTTATAGGAGGCTGAGGAGTAGTTATAGGAGGCTGAGGAGTAGTTATTGGAGGCTGAAGAGTAGTTATAGGAGGCTGAGGAGTAGTTATTGGAGGCTGAGGAGTAGTTATAGGAGGCTGAGGAGTAGTTATAGGAGGCTGAGGAGTAGTTATTGGAGGCTGAAGAGTAGTTATAGGAGGCTGAGGAGTAGTTATAGGAGGCTGAGGAGTAGTATAGGAGGCTGAGGAGTAGTTATAGGAGGCTGAGGAGTAGTAATAGGAGGCTGAGGAGTAGTTATAGGAGGCTGAAGAGTAGTTATAGGAGGCTGAGGAGTAGTTTGAGGACGAAGGGGAGGAAGAGGGAGGAGGTGGAGGTTGTGGTAGGGGGGTTGGGGTAGAGGAATAACACCTCCTGGAATGAGGTTAAGACATGTCTGTGTATGCTAATACATTATGCTTTGTTACTTTATGTTGCGTTAACCTCAGGTTTTGTTCTTTTATGCTGTGTTAATGTTAATATTTGTTACAATGCTATGCTAACGTTATTGTTTATTATTGTCGTTGGTTCTCGTTAGCACTCCCTGGCCCTTCCTGGCCCTGGTCAGTCCTGGATCTCCCCGGCCATCTCTAACCCTCCATGGCACTCCCAGACTCTTCCTGACACTAACAGAGACATGGGAGTACAAACGAATGGCGCTCACCAGAAGACTGGAGAGTACACATTAGGTACAGATGTAGCAGTACAGTAGAGTTGGGATTTCTACTACTATTACTACCACCACCTGCAGTACTACTACTATTACTACCACCACCTGCAGTACTACTACTATTACTACCACCACCTGCAGTACTACTACTACCACCACCTGTAGTACTACTACTACCACCACCTGCAGTACTACTACTACCACCACCTGTAGTACTATTACTACCACCACCTGCAGTACTACTACTACCACCACCTGTAGTACTACTACTACCACCACCTGTAGTACTACTACTACCACCACCTGCAGTACTACTACTACCACCACCTGTAGTACTACTACTACCACCACCTGCAGTACTACTACTACCACCACCTGCAGTACTACTACTACCACCACCTGTAGTACTACTACTACCACCACCTGTAGTACTACTACTACCACCACCTGCAGTACTATTACTACCACCACCTGCAGTACTATTACTACCACCACCTGCAGTACTATTACTACCACCACCTGTAGTACTACTACTACCACCACCTGTAGTACTACTACTACCACCACCTGTAGTACTACTACTACCACCACCTGCAGTACTATTACTACCACCACCTGCAGTACTATTACTACCACCACCTGTAGTACTACTACTACCACCACCTGTAGTACTACTACTACCACCACCTGCAGTACTATTACTACCACCACCTGCAGTACTACTACTACAACCACCTGCAATACTACTGCCGTTACACTACTACCACCATTGCTGCTACCACCATTGCTGCTACCACCATTGCTGCTACCACCATTGCTGCTACCACCATTGCTGCTACCACCATTGCTGCTACCACCATTGCTGCTACCACCATTGCTGCTACCACCATTGCTGCTACCACCATTGCTGCTACCACCATTGCTGCTACCACCATTGCTGCTACCACCATTGCTGCTACCACCATTGCTGCTACCACCATTGCTGCTACCACCCTGCCAGTCACTGCACTCTTTCAGTGACGCCAATCACTTCAGTCTTTCCAGCTATAACTAACCAGTATTTGCAAATTGTTTGTCCCTCTGGTTCTCAAAGGACTGCATTGTTTGTGTACTAACAACTCCAGAGGGTCGTTGATTCCATTGTTCTTTGACTCTCTGACAAAGAAATATATTTACATTTTGGTGGATTGGATCCACAGCATAACGTTTCTCATTTCTGTGTTCAATGTTGTTGTTTTTGAACATTTTAGAAGTTTTGTTAGGTCGTTTTGGAAGTTTCAGTAGATCGTTTTGAAGTTAATTGCTAAAGATATGAACTTCTTGGCCCTTGTCTGTACCCCTGTCCAGTTTGCCTTCTCTCTGATTGATGTAAATGTGAATGAGCTTGTAGTCCTTGTCCAGCTCACCTGTGTAATTGACGAGCTGTGAGCTTCCTAACCCTTCTCCTCACTCTATCCAGCTCACCACCTACGTAATAGGCAATATAGAACGGTACAGTGAAGATGATGTCTGAGGAGAACAATGTAGTGTACTATCGTATCTCCTAGCTTTGAAATCTAGTATTGTCTTAGCCATGCTGCTCCTTTCTAGAAAATCTTAAGTGTATTTGAGAAGCATCTCTGCTTATCTAAGTTCCTTCTCATTAATCCTGAGTTTCCGCCCTTCTAAGTGTTTTACATTTACGTTCAACGTCGTGTAAATAGAAATTATCATCATAGCTGAGATAATTATATGAAAATTTTAAGCATATATTAGCAGATTTAAAAAAAAAATTGTGGAGCAGTAGCGGCGACAATAGGGGGGCTTGGGGGCGTCACCCCCCATAATTTTCTTCAGCCCCCCAGAGCTCCTCCTTTGAAGAAAATCATCAGATATTCAACACATTCTTAGGGGTAAATCTCCGCCTATGCTCGATGCTTATATAAGAACTTGAGAATGGAGGAATATTGCTGAGGCCTACTGACTTATTGTCGGGTAAAACGAACACATGTCCAACTAATGAGATTTTATTGCAGCAACGTTTCGCTTAACAAAAGATTCTGGAGATCGAAACGTCGCCGGAAGAGAAATATCTCATTAGTCGAACATGGGTTCTTTTACGTAACATACTGTGGGTAATTCTAGCAACATTATTACTACTGGCTTATTCTGCTGATGTCTAATACTGCAATCACTAACCTGAATATCTTTGTTGGTCGGTATTTTATACCTTTATGAGTCTGATTCCTCACCACCTAACCTCACTTACTGGGCTGGTTACTCACGTGTGAATACATGACCTCTCTCATCTCAGGACTCTCTCTCTCTCTCTCTCTCTCTCTCTCTCCAACCCCTATAAATATAAGTCGTCTTCTCTGTGTGAATTTATAAAGTCCTTGGTGGACGATATTTCTTCACAATAAAATGCCATAACATATGTGTGTCTTATTTACATATTGCTTCTATACTGTGCCATTATATTACCCTTCTGGCTGTCAGACACAAGCTGGTCCTGTCAGGACACTGCTTGCTTGCTCTGCTGTCAAATAAACATTACCAACAATTTCTACAACCTTACTAAACATCATGAAAGCTTCGAAATAAAGAATGATAAAGACTTCACTGCAAATCACTAAGTCACTGTACGATCACTTCCAGTCGCCCTCACCTCCAGCTGGCTTCTGCTGTGGATCTTGTTGAGTCGGTGCTGTCTGAACTTCGGGGAAAACCCCGCTGTGGAAATTCATGGCAGGGTATCCTCCAAGATGTAGTTCATGTGTGTGTGAAGCGGCTGGTATTGATGTGCGACAAAAGAAAGTGCTACAGCGTTCTCAGTGACGTCATTTACGTGTTGATTCTCAAGTTGGATATCGCCGTAATATGACCACTTCTCATGGGCTCAGTACACATGCTTGCTTTCCTCTCATACACATGATAGTCAGCGTATTAAAGAGGTGGTTTTCATCCGACTCTTGTAATATATGTATCCTCAGGATACATCTTGCGTCCTAGAGATGGCATTTCACTACAGCGTCAAAGAGGAAGATTTAAGTGTCGGGCTTCATCAATAGCGACGTCTTCTTGAGTCATACTGTAGATAAATGGTTCAGAGAACCGACGAGTTGATGAATTAGACACATTAGACACATTAGACACACTTCGGCATCTTTACTGAGGAAACGTTTCGCCACACATCAAGACTGATCGACTCCAGGTTAAGTGACTGATCACCTCAAACTCCTCCTTCCGATCTTCACCCTTCTTCTGTGTGTAGGACTGATGAAGCCACTGTGGGGCGAAACGTTTTCCCACTGAAGATACCAAGTGTTGCACATGTGTCTAATTTGTCATCAAGAGTCATAATGTCACAATTCCACTTGGATTTGCTACTGTGTTCAGACCATCATACCCTGTACAAGCTGGTGACCATCATACCCTGTACAAGCTGGTGACCATCATACCCTGTACAAGCTGGTGACCATCATACCCTGTACAAGCTGGTGACCATCATACCCTGTACAAGCTGGTGACCATCATACCCTGTACAAGCTGGTGACCATCATACCCTGTACAAGCTGGTGACCATCATACCCTGTACAAGCTGGTGACCATCATACCCTGTACAAGCTGGTGACCATCATACCCTGTACAAGCTGGTGACCATCATACCCTGTACAAGCTGGTGACCATCATACCCTGTACAAGCTGGTGACCATCATACCCTGTACAAGCTGGTGACCATCATACCCTGTACAAGCTGGTGACCACATACCCTGTACAAGCTGGTGACCATCATACCCTGTACAAGCTGGTGACCATCATACCCTGTACAAGCTGGTGACCATCATACCCTGTACAAGCTGGTGACCATCATACCCTGTACAAGCTGGTGACCATCATACCCTGTACAAGCTGGTGACCATCATACCCTGTACAAGCTTTTGACCATCATACCCTGTGCAAGCTGGTGACCATCATACCCTGTGCAAGCTGGTGACCATCATACCCTGTACAAGCTGGTGACCATCATACCCTGTACAAGCTGGTGACCATCATACCCTGTACAAGCTGGTGACCATCATACCCTGTACAAGCTGGTGACCATCATACCCTGTACAAGCTGGTGACCATCATACCCTGTACAAGCTGGTGACCATCATACCCTGTACAAGCTGGTGACCATCATACCCTGTACAAGCTGGTGACCATCATACCCTGTACAAGCTGGTGACCATCATACCCTGTACAAGCTGGTGACCATCATACCCTGTACAAGCTGGTGACCATCATACCCTGTACAAGCTGGTGACCATCATACCCTGTACAAGCTGGTGACCATCATACCCTGTACAAGCTGGTGACCATCATACCCTGTACATGCTGGTGACCATCATACCCTGTACAAGCTGGTGACCATCATACCCTGTACAAGCTGGTGACCATCATACCCTGTACAAGCTGGTGACCATCATACCCTGTACAAGCTGGTGACCATCATACCCTGTACAAGCTGGTGACCATCATACCCTGTACAAGCTGGTGACCATCATACCCTGTACAAGCTGGTGACCATCATACCCTGTACATGCTGGTGACCATCATACCCTGTACAAGCTGGTGACCATCATACCCTGTACAAGCTGGTGACCATCATACCCTGTACAAGCTGGTGACCATCATACCCTGTACAAGCTGGTGACCATCATACCCTGTACATGCTGGTGACCATCATACCCTGTACAAGCTGGTGACCATCATACCCTGTACAAGCTGGTGACCATCATACCCTGTACAAGCTGGTGACCATCATACCCTGTACAAGCTGGTGACCATCATACCCTGTACAAGCTGGTGACCATCGGTGTGACTTTGCCAGTTAATTCTGCATCAGGTGAGAGTAGTTTTTCCTGCCTACGATGGTGACAGCAGAACAATTAATATTGCGGTTACATTTATAAATTCAGAACGAGCTGTTGACGCCTTTCTTTCCAACCACAACAAAAGAATCTGAGCCTCTCATTTGAGAGTAGAGCGAGTCTATTATGCTCTTCCTTATAACGACCCTTTCGGCTTTAGCGGTTAATTTGATTATATTATTATTATTATTATTTTTATTATTATTATCTTTCCTATGTATCATTGCATTATCAAGGTCATTATTTTGATGGTAAGTTACATATTGATGTAATTTTGTATAATTAATGTAGGTAGTTTGTTAGTAGACAGCAACCACCCAGGGAGGTACTAAAGTCCTGCCAAATGCGTGTGAAACTGAAACCAGTAATTGTTTTACACAATAGCAGGATTGCTGGTGCCTTTTCTTTTTGTCTCATAAACACGCAAGAAAACAGGTACGTCGTGTAATTTCTACTTACACTTAGGTCACACTACATATGCATGTACACGTATATGTATACACACCCATCTGAATTTTCTTCTATTTTTCTTAATAGTTCTTCTTATATATTTCCTTCCATCTCCATGGGGAAGTGGAACAGAATTCTTCCTCCGTAAGCCATGCGTGTCGTAAGAGGCGACTAAAATGCCAGGAGCAAGGGGCTAGTAACCCCTTGCGACTAAAATGCTGGGAGCAAGGGGCTAGTAACACCTTCTTTTGCATAAATTACTAAAAATGAGAGGCAAAATTTATGAAGGGATTCAGGGAAACCGGTTAACCGTACTTGTGTCCTGGAGGTGGGAAGTACATTGCCTGCACTCTGAAGGAGGGGTGTAGATATGTGGTACTTTTTGTTAACTAGTATCAGCGCGCCTCTGGCAAGACAGTTATGGAGTGAGTGAGTGATGAAAGTGTTTCTTCTTTTTTTGGGGTCACCCTGCCTAGGTGGGAAACGGCCGAAGTATTAATAAAAAAAATTATATTCTTGAATACGGACATTTTTCTCCCTATATAAAGTGTGAATATAAGGAAGGATGTTTAGAAAACATGGTTAGTTTAACTGATCTCTCATAAACACTGTAAACATCGTGTTTACTTAGCGAGAGATAGGTTGACTTTCCACCCGCCACCCCAGATTTCCCTCTCCAACCACTTTACTGACCCACTAAGCCCAATAAAAAAAATCATAGCGCCACCTGTGCGGTGAATGTCATTATATGGGGAGAGGAAAAAAATAGGCAACTCTAAAATATTATTATCATCATCATTATTATTATTAATTTTCAGCATTTTTATTATTTTTCCTATATTATCTGTGTCTTCAGTTACCACCTGCGTCCCGGTGATGCTGGTCCACTTAATTGATATTTTGACTATCTCTCTGAGGACTTTGTAGATCGTAAGCATCTTTCCCTCTGTCCTCTCCATCAGTGTCGTCAGGTTTTTTTGTTTCAAGGTGTGTGTGTGTGTGTGTGTGTTGCAGACGAAACAATTACAGCAACAATTACTGCGGTTACGAGGTGAGACGTGTTATGTGAGAGGTAACAGACACACTCACAACACACTGGTGACCACACCAACCATGGCCACAGTGCTCTCTCTCTCTCTCTCTCTCTCTCTCTCTCTCTATATATATATATATATATATATATATATATATATATATATATATATATATATATATATATATATATATAATATATATATTTGTCGTGACGAATAGGTAAGTTGGTCCAAGAACTCATTTAAAATTAAGTCCTTTTCATAATTTTCTCTTATACGTTTAAAGATATATTTCTTCATTTATATTAATGTAAAAATGAATAATTTTGTACCAAAAAAAAAATAGAAAACTTATCTAACCTTATTATAACACACAAGCGCAATTTAATTTAACCTAATCCAACTAAATATATTTCAGACAAGTTTACAGTAATTTAATAATAAACAAAAACAATGAAATATATTTTTTTCGTTGGGTTCAGAATTATTTTTTCCGAAATTATTGCATATACAAATTTTCGCTTGTCTTATTTGGCAAGAAGAGCGTTGCTATTTAAGCCAAAATCACAAGTTTTACGTATTCGGCACGACACACACACACACACACACACATATGTGTGTGTGTGTAAACGGGAGGAATATATAAATCACTGCAGTGTGTATTGGATCAGTGTGTATACAGTGTTGCGAGAAGCACTGATCCTCCCACCGCCGTGAGTGTTGGCGTTGCCACAGTGTTGTCAGATATTGCAACCATACCTCGACGCTGTCAGCACCAGGCGAGGCTATCTCCTCAGAGAGGCGCTTCAAGGAAACTGCAAGGTGAAAGAGATGGAGGGAAAAGAAAGAGGGGGGACAGGGAGATAATCGGTAAGAAGGAAGAGGGGGAAAGAGTAGTAGACTGAAGAAGGTAGCGTCAGCCTCCTCGCAGAATGCGTAGTGATCGTCTTTAGTAAGGAAGACCCTGGGTACTCGGACTGAACTTTCCGACCCTAGGCGCAAGACTGCCGCCCCAGAGTAAGAGTGAAGCGGGCCTCTTCACCGCTCTTGACTCACTAATTACCCTCTTACACACTCTTAGAGAGCAAGGTAAAGAAGGGGAACAAAATTGTCTTGGAACGTTTGACAAGGAGAGGAGGACTTGTCTGTGCTTCTCCTGGCTGTGAGAGGAAGACAGTGACCGAGACACAGACTTTTAAGATTGGTTATTAGAAACTTATGACAAAATCTATGCACACTTGGGTACAACAGACTGAACCTGTGGTGCGCCAGACTGAACCCGTGGTGCGCCAGACTGAACCCGTGGTGCGCCAGACTGAACCCGTGGTGCGTCAGACTGAACCTGTGGTGCGTCAGACTCATTTTTTTGGGTACGTCAGTTTGAACCCGTTGGTAAATCAAAGTGAACCAGCTAGATGCATCACGGTGAACCCTCCAGGCAATCCAATGTGAACCCGCTAAGAATCTCACAACTTACGACAACAGCACAACGAAGACGTTACGTAGAAGCCTGACGTCAAAATCTCTCTCTCTCTCTCTCTCTCTCTCTCTCTCTCTCACTCACTTACACGTTACGTGGAATCCAATCTTCAGCATTATTTGTTACGGGGAATCTGCAATTTGGATTCAATTCTCGCCTGGGAGTCGCGTGTGTTTACCATCAGCTGACTCTAGCCAAAATTAATTTTCTCTCATATGCCCTCGAAATTACCTCTTTGGGGGCCAGAATCTCGCCTCATCAGAACACCATTGGCACGTCAAAATGGATTTTTCATTTTATTTTATAGGACAGTTCTTGTAGGCATTGTGACAAACTTAATCAATTTTATTTATAGTTTTCATGTTGTGTTATTTTTAATATATATATATATATATATATATATATATATATATATATATATATATATATATATATATATATATATATATATATATATATATGTTACGCCCAGATACAGTTTCTTTATATATCTGGCATTTTTGTTTATCTAATATTAGATTGTGATTACCATCGTTAATAGCTAAAACGATGTTAATCAGCTTTATAATATTACATATTCATTTTCACCTTTCATGTTTTTATTTAATATATATGTATATAGGAGGAATCGTACCAGTGATAACTGCCATTAAATGTTTGTGTGACGTCACCTCTGGTGACTACTCGTCTGACGCAGCTGACGTCAGAGGTGAGTGTGGTAGAGTAGTCATGTCATCGCCTCTCTCCTTATAGAGAAGGTCACCGTTGCTTACTCACTTTGAGAAGCCATTAGAACTAGAGTTATAATCTCTAGTCTACAGACATTGTGAGAACTGGACATATTTTCATCATAAAGAAGTACTCAATCTGTTTAGAGACTTCTTCTGTTTATGGCTCAGAAAATAGTCTATATAACTTTATTGTCCATGTTTATTTTAAAGGCACATTTAGTAAGGTTTAAGTATATACAATATAACTAAGAAAAAGGTACACAAGAAATACCTTAAGTAAATAACGTGGTCTACGTTATATTAAAATTATAATTTATCAAAGTCTTTTCGATCTCCTCATTGATTTAAATCATATCCTCAGAATAGAGTTCTTATTACGATATTACTGAAGTATAAATTCTCCTTCCCCTAGACTAATATTGCCTATTATAAATAAAGAATATCGTAATTATATATATATATATATATGTATATGTATATATATATATATATATATATATATATATATATATAATCACTAGGTAGGGTCTGCACATACTCTACACATAACAGATGATTTTGAGATGGAGTGGGGCTGTTAAACCTATTCACTCTCCCTTTCTACCCTCCCTCTCAGATATC
This sequence comes from Cherax destructor, assembly GCA_009830355.1. Taxonomy (NCBI): domain Eukaryota; kingdom Metazoa; phylum Arthropoda; class Malacostraca; order Decapoda; family Parastacidae; genus Cherax; species Cherax destructor. Next base: position 73,176 of record WNWK01002151.1, on the reverse strand, counting down.
CCTCCCTCTCATCCCGCTGTTCCATTCTTTACTCCTCTTCGTCATCTCCTCTCCTCCCTCTACCATCCCGACCTATCTCTCTCTCCTCTCTCTCTCTCTCTCTCTCTCTATCTCTCTTCTCTCTCTCTCTCTCTCTCTCTCTCTCTTTCTATCATGGCAATTAATAAAACTCCTAACATACAGAAAGAGAGAAGGTAAAGTTTTTTTTTTTTTTTTTACTTTCACTCTACGAGTTTTTATTTCGGGGGAGCGAGCAAGGCATCGGAAATATATTGAAAATTTCCCGTTAGTCGAAGAAATATATTGAATATTTCCCGTTATTCGAAGAAATATATTGAATATTTCCCATTGTACGATGAAATATATTGAATATTTCCCATCCAGCGATGAAATATATTGAATATAACAGATCATACGACGAAAATTATTGCTAATTAAAAAAATATATATCTAAAAGTTCTGCAATTCAGGATTTTTTGTTTGTTTTCATAAAAGTCGAAGTTGTTTGTATTAGGTTTTTTGTATCAAATTTGATTAGTAACACTTTTTTTTGCTTGTGTCTTTGTTGGTAAATGAGGTTTGAAGACCATCAACTACACGAGGGTCATTAATTATATATATATATATATATATATATATATATATATATATATATATATATATATATATATATATATATATATATATATACTTGTGTATATTGAGTGTATATGCAATGATTTACACACCCGTTGTGTACACGAAGCCTGGTCACAGACCGGGCCTCGGGGGCGTTGACCCCCGAAACCCTCTCCAGGTATGATTTATACACCCATTCTTGTGTATATTAAGTGTATATTTATAATGAGATATACACCCTTCCAAATGTACCTTGGGGCTTATATAATGAGCTATACACCCCCCTCCTTGTGTATAGTAAGTGTACATACAATGAGATGTACAACCCCCTCCATGTGTACACGCACTGTTGCCTTCGGTGTACATTCATCATAGATTTGCTCATCAGCATATACACAAGTTGCTGTTGATGTTGTTGGCGTTATTATTGAAGTGTTGTTGATGTTTTGATGTTGTTGATATTGTTGTTGATGCTATTGTCGTTTTTATTTTAAATATATGTACATGAAATAATAACTTTTGTTTGTACTAATCTTTAATAATATTACATCTCACTGCTGTGACGGGAAGTACATATTGTTACATCTCACGATTGCACAAGACTTGATAATGTTTCTAGAGTTTCCTGAAAATTGTGGATTAGCTGTGAATTGTTCCACTCGCGGTATTGTGGGTTGTGCATTGTTCCACTCGCAGTATTGATTGTGGGTTGTGAAGTGTTAATCACGGTATACCTGGAGGGGAAGAGAACAAGCGATTTGAAGAGAATCATCTATGGCCTGGCATCCCTAATTCTGAGGGTTCTCATTATCCATCCTATCATTTTCCTAGCAGATGCGGTAGATATAGTTGTGATCTTTGAAAGTGAGATTCTCTGACATTATCACTCCCAGGTCCTTCACATTATATTTTCGCTCTATTGTGTGGTTGAAATTTGTTTTATACTCCGATCCAGTTTTTATCTTCTCGAGTTTTTCATTGCGGGGTAATTTAAATTTGTCCTCATTGAACTTCATAGTGTTTTCTGAGGCCCATTTAAAGACTTGGTTTATGTCCGCTTGGAGATTTGCAGTGTCCTCAGTGGATGACACTGTCATGCAAATTCTGGTATCGTCAGCAAAGGACGCGGTGCCGTGGCTTACATCTCTATGTCAGATATGAGGAGGAGGAAAAGGATGGGAGCGAGTACTATACCTTGTGGAACAGAGCTTTTCATTGAAGCCGCCTCTGATTTTACTGTTTACTGTTACTCTTTGTGTTGTATTTGTTAGGAAAGTGTAGATCCAACTGCCCACTTTTCCTGTTATTCCTTTACCACGCATTTTGTGTACCATTACACAATGATCGCGCTTGTCGTAGGCTTTCGCAAAGTCTGTGTATACTACATCTACATCGCTTCCAGCAGCAGTGAAAGGCAGGAGCGATCTGCTCTTAACCAATGCTTCCCCGGGTTGTGCAATTGTTGGGTGTCCAGATGATTGGCGATCTTGCTTCTTAGAACTCTTTCAAAGATTTTTATATTGTGGGACTTTAGTGCTATCGACCTGTAATTCTTAGCAATTGCTTTACTGCTGTGGGTTAGTTGCTAATTTTTCCACCAACGGCATTGTGGGTTGTGAATTGTCCCTTCCTGATAAGTACCGAAGTCAGGGATACACTTGACATGTTCTGAAGAGGCAACTTTTAAAGTCCCCCAGTTGACTACACTTCACGGTCATCCGAAATGCAAGTTTTATACCACAAGACGGGTAGCTTTTCAACAGTTTTATTGCCAGTTGTTCCCTTCTCGTGGATATAACTCGGCTTTTATTCATTTCACGAATGAGTCAACCTCAAGCACTGTTTCGTGCCTTCGTCTTCACACCGCCTGCAGTGATAAGCCTGCAGTGAATACCAGAGGTCAGCGAGAAGGGAATATAACATCAGCTTAATCGTAATCTCACTGTGTGGGAAGCTGAGTGCTGCCAGCACACCGCGGGCTGCCATCACCCCGCAGGCTGCCATCACCCCGCAGGCTGCCATCACCCCGCAGGCTGCCAGCACACCGCGGGCTGCCAGCACCCCGCAGGCCGCCAGCACACCGCAGGCCGCCAGCACACCGCGGGCTGCCAGCACCCCGCAGGCTGCCAGCACACCGCAGGCCGCCAGCACACCGCAGGCCGCCAGCACACCGCAGGCTGCCAGCACACCGCAGGCTGCCAGCACACCGCAGGCCGCCAGCACACCGCGGGCTGCCAGCACCCGCAGGCCGCCAGCACACCGCAGGCTGCCAGCACACCGCAGGCTGCCAGCACACCGCGGGCTGCCAGCACCCCGCAGGCCGCCAGCACACCGCAGGATGCCAGCACCCCGCAGGCCGCCAGCACACCGCAGGATGCCAGCACACCGCAGGCTGCCAGCACCCCGCAGGCTGCCAGCACACCGCAGGCTGCCAGCACACCGCAGGCTGCCAGCACACCGCAGGCTGCCAGCACCCCGCAGGCTGCCAGCACACCGCAGGCTGCCAGCACACCGCAGGCTGCCAGCACACCGCAGGCTGCCAGCACACCGCAGGCTGCCAGCAGACCACATGACCACAGACTACTACCAGACCACAGGTTACCCCCATACCACACAGACTACCCCCATACCACACAGACTACCCCCATACCACACAGACTACCCCCATACCACACAGACTACCACCAGACCACACAGACCACCAGACCACACACTACCACCAGACCACAAGGATTGCCACCAGACCACAAGGATTCACACCAGATCTCACAGACTACCACCAGACCACTCATACTACCACCAGACCACACAGATTACCACCACACCACACAGATTACCACCAGACTACACAGAATACCACCAGACCACCACAGACTACCACCAGACCACCACAGACTACCACCAGAAGACCACAGACTACCACCAGACCACCACAGACTACCACCAGACCACCACCAGACCACCACAGACTACCACCAGACCACCACAGACTACCACCAGACCACCACAGACTACCACCAGACCACCACAGACTACCACCAGACCACCACAGACTACCACCAGACCACCACAGACTACCACCAGACCAACACTGTATATATTCCAACAAGCTCTAAACTCACCGAAATATTTTCTCAGAAAAGTAAAATATTAGCAATATTACCCCCAGAGACAGCTAACGTATAACAAATATTCTAAATTGGATAATATTCGTAGTAAGAAAATCGCTTCCTAGAATAATGAAGATCGTTAATGTTATTAATTTGTTATCCCCGACGGTTATCCTGAATTATTTTTTATCCTTTCGCTTATAACTCGTGAACGCCTCATCCGATAGGCTTCAAATTTTCACCACAAGTGTGGTTCACTGAACGCAAGGTTCAAGTTTCAATTTCCGAATTTATTTAATAGTGTTATTTATATATATTGATATAACTAAAGAATGCCCATGGTTGGCATTAAAATATTATTAGCGATGCATTCTGTGAGACTGATGATGCCGCATAAGTTCAGTCTGAGGAGCAAACTGGAGAATGCTTTTTCTGATCGCCTTGAAACTTTCACCATTGGTCGCGCTTTATTAAAACTTAACTTTGCAGTCGCTTTGAGCTGTGTAAGTTTAAATTTGCTGGTTTTATTAAATAAATCGTTTCCTGTGTAATAACAATGGAATGCCTCTTCTGATCGACTTCAAACCATAAAAGCTGGTGTATTATAATTGGAAGTATTTTGTATTGATTTTGGGCTGTGTGGTCGCCAATTTTAACAAATTGATTTCTCTTAAAAGATAAAATATTTTTATTATAGAGGTGTAGAAAATTTTTAATAAATATAAATAAGACTAATACTAAAAAATAATAGATTTTTTAAAGGCGTTTGAAAATTTATTGAGAGAGACTTACCTATTTCCAGGTTACAAGTCTCTGAGATAACGAGAGAATGCCTCTTCAGTTTAGGTTCAAACCTGATGTTTCTTAATGGAAGATTCGAATTCGATTTGGGCTGTGTATGCCCTAATTTACTATTTTTAATTGAAGGTATTGGGATATTAATTTCCATGTGATTCGCTTCAGATCTTCAGTGCTAATGTTTAGCTGTATTACAAGCTAGTGCCGCACTCTGCACTGTTCCAATCGCGTGCACTGAGGCGCAAGGGGCTGGGGTTATGCAGTACAGGGATACCTTTCTCGAATCATGCACCAATCAAAATACATATATTATTTAATGAGTTGCAGTTATTGTTGTAGTTCTGTGGTATACCTGTGAGCGGTTTCGATAGTTTTACTACTCTGACAGGCCAGCCTGGAGCCAGTTGAAACAGGCTGTTGCTGTCGGCTGCTTTCGGGCTCACATAACCATGACAGTCTGGTTGATTTGACACTTGACGGAAGTATTGTTCCGGTTTCCTCTTGAAGACTGAAACAATTGTTCCTTGAGAATTTCTGATATCTGCTGTTAGCCGGTTGCAGAGTCTTGGACTACGCGTGTTAACAGTGTTCTTTTATTGTGCCCGTGGTGCCCCTGGTTTTCACTGGGTCTGTTGATCTGGAGCGAGGCCCTCAGGTATCTTCCATGTTTATGTTCTCAGGTATCAGGTATCTCCTCTTCCTTTGGCAGTAAACGCTGTATGTTTTCCATCTCTGATACCTTTTATGCCTTGACCGAAACTCTCAACGCCGAGCGATATACTCAGTGAGCGCGAATGATTTTAATGTATGAACCTCACACGTCAGTGTCCACTTTAAACTACGTCTGTCTTCGTTGAACCTCCCACAGAAGACCGAAATAAATTTGTCATGCACATCTATAAAATATCGTTTTAAACTAATTAGGTAAATTTTCAATCCAGAATTCCACAAGGCAGCAAAGAAATATCATATTCGAACTCACAAACCGAAGTGGCCACTTTTAACCAATGTTTCTCAGCCAATCCTCTAGCAAATAAACTATTTTCTGTCGCACATCCAGAATTATTTGAAGTTTCAAGTAAATTCGTGAAACGATTTCCCATCATAACTTGCTATTATTTCCGGCCGTTTGAAATTCAGTCCTCGTGTTTCTTTAACAAACTCTGTCCAATAGTTAATTACAAAGTCACTGTCAGCATGAAGAGATATTATTGGAACCAGATACGTAGCAAGAAGTTAATTAAAGGTACCAATATATGAAAAATGAGTTTCAGGGGATTTACTGGCTTTGTGAATTTCAAGTCCATAAGGTTTTTTTCCTGGTCTAGGACCTGTTGCTCTGAGGTTCTCAATGGTACTGTCTCCAGTTAAGCTGGTTGGCTTTTTTTTTTTTCTGGGGGGGGGGGGTGGATAAGGTCTATTGATTATAGCAAGATCACTATGGCTTCAGTAACTTGGACACCACCAAGCAAGGATATTCTAATCCCAAAAAGATAGTTTAAAGTAAGTCTCAGCATACACACACACTGAGACTTACACCACTGTATATACACAGAGATACATACCTCACGGTGTATATACCCTCGATTATCAGGTATTTTCATGTAGCCATATATATATATATATATATATATATATATATATATATATATATATATATGAAGATGAAATATCTTTGAAAAAACTTCTTTAATTTATTCTTGAATAAAGGCACTGACAAGCTGTAAAAGACCCTTTTATCGGGACAACATTTCGCTCTGTGTAGATCGTAGTCAATGAACTGACGAGGCTCTATAAAGAGAGAAACGTTGTCTTCTTCAGCTCGTTTCTTTCCCTGGACACTTGTCATACACTCTGATGTTTATCCGTGAATGGGGATACACTTATCCTGGCAAGGAATAGCGAGGTAATGGCCTATATAATAGTGCTTTTTTGTATCCCTAGGGAGGAATAGCAAAGTGATGGCCTATATAATGGTGTTTTTTGATATCCCTGGCGAGGGATATCGCATACAAACACACACACACATAAGCCGCCTCATCCATTATCCCAATGAGACACAGCAACAAAAGCCTCGCATTATGTTGCAATTAACGGAAGTGCAACATATGTTATTGTTTAGATGGTTCAATGTTGCTGTTTTTTTAGCCTCGTCGAAATTGCGTCAACTGCACAAAGCGAACTTGGTGAACACTGGACAAAGATCAAAATGCATGGTGAACACTGAGTGAGATCAAGACGTATGTTCAACACCGAAGAACATCAGAACATTGAGGTAGATCAACACACACACACACACATTGTACACTTTCTCTGATTGGTCGACCTCCTGCCTTCCCTCACTCTCTCCCTCTTATTGGTCGACCTCCAGCCTCCCCTCACACACTCTCCCTCTTATTGGTCGACCTCCTGCCTCCCCTCACACTCTTCCCTCTTATTGGTCGACCTCCTGCCTCCCCTCACACACTCTCCCTCTTATTGGTCGACCTCCTGCCACCCCTCACACTCTTCCCTCTTATTGGTCGACCTCCTGCCTCCCCTCACACACTCTCCTCTTATTGGTCGACCTCCTGCCTCCTCACACACTCTCCTCTTATTGGTCGACCTCCTGCCTCCTCACACACTCCTCTTATTGGTCGACCTTCAGCCTCCCTCACACACTCTTCCCTCTTATTGGTCGACCTCCTGCCTCCCTCACACACTCTTCCCTCTTATTGGTCGACCTCCTGCCTCCCTCACACACTCTCCCTCTTATTGGTCGACCTCCTGCCACCCCTCACACTCTCCCTCTTATTGGTCGACCTCCTGCCTCCCCTCACACACTCTCCCTCTTATTGGTCGACCTCCTGCCTCCCCTCACACACTCCCTCTTATTGGTCGACCTCCAGCCTCCTCACACTCTTCCCTCTTATTGGTCGACCTCCTGCCTCCCTCAAACTCTCCTCTTATTGGTCGACCTCCAGCCTCCCTCACACTCTTCCTTCTTATTGGTCGACCTCCTGCCTCCCTCACACTCTTCCCTCTTATTGATCGACCTCCTGCCTCCCCACACACTCTCCCTCTTATTGGTCGACCTCCTGCCACCCCTCACACACTCCCTCTTATTGGTCGACCTCCAGCCTCCCCTCACACTCTCCCTCTTATTGGTCGACCTCCTGCCACCCTCACACTTCCCTCTTATTGGTCGACCTCCAGCCTCCCCCACTCTCCCTCTTATTGGTCGACCTCCTGCCACCCCTCACACTCTCCCTCTTATTGGTCGACCTCCAGCCTCCCCTCACACTCTCCCTCTTATTGGTCGACCTCCTGCCACCCCACACACTCTTCCCTCTTATTGGTCGACCTCCTGCCTCCCCTCACTCTCCCTCTTATTGGTCGACCTCCTGCCACCCCTCACACTCTCCCTCTTATTGGTCGACCTCCTGCCTCCCCTCACACTCTCCCTCTTATTGGTCGACCTCCAGCCTCCCCTCACACTCTTCCCTCTTATTGGTCGACCTCCTGCCTCCCCTCACACTCTCCCTCTTATTGGTCGACCTCCTGCCACCCCTCACACTCTCCCTCTTATTGGTCGACCTCCTGCCACCCCTCACACTCTTTCCTCTTATTGGTCGACCTCCTGCCTCCTCACACTCTCCCTCTTATTGGGCGACCTCCTGCCTCCCTCACACTCTCCTCTTATTGGTCGACCTCCTGCCACCCCACACACTCTTCCCTCTTATTGGTCGACCTCCTGCCTCCCTCACACTCTCCTCTTATTGGTCGACCTCCTGCCACCCTCACACTCTCCTCTTATTGGTCGACCTCCTGCCTCCCTCACACTCTCCTCTTATTGGTCGACCTCCTGCCTCCCTCACACTCTCCCTCTTATTGGTCGACCTCCTGCCACCCTCACACTCTTCCTCTTATTGGTCGACCTCCTGCCACCCCTCACACTCTTCCCTCTTATTGGTCGACCTCCAGCCACCCCTCACACACTCCCTCTTATTGGTCGACCTCCTGCCTCCCCTCACACTCTCCCTCTTATTGGTCGACCTCCTGCCTCCCCTCACACACTCCCTCTTATTGGTCGACCTCCTGCCACCCCTCACACACTCCCTCTTATTGGTCGACCTCCTGCCTCCCCTTACACACTCCCTCTTATTGGTCGACCTCCTGCCTCCCTCACACTCTCCTCTTATTGGTCGACCTCCTGCCTCCCTTCACACACTCCTCTTATTGGTCGACCTCCTGCCACCCTCACACACTCCTCTTATTGGTCGACCTCCTGCCTCCCTCACACAGTCCCTCTTATTGGTCGACCTCCTGCCTCCCCTCACACACTCCTCTTATTGGTCGACCTCCTGCCTCCCTCACACTCTCCTCTTATTGGTCGACCTCCAGCCTCCCTCACACTCTCCCTCTTATTGGTCGACCTCCTGCCTCCCTCACACACTCCTCTTATTGGTCGACCTCCTGCCTCCCTCCACACTCCTCTTATTGGTCGACCTCCTGCCTCCCCACACACTCTCCTCTTATTGGTCGACCTCCTGCCTCCCCACACACTCTCCCTCTTATTGGTCGACCTCCTGCCTCCCCTCACACACTCCCTCTTATTGGTCGACCTCCTGCCTCCCCTCACACACTCCCTCTTATTGGTTGACCTCCTGCCTCCCCTCACACTCTCCCTCTTATTGGTCGACCTCCTGCCTCCCCTCACACTCTCCCTCTTATTGGTCGACCTCCTGCCTCCCCTCACACTCTCCCTCTTACTGGTCGACCTCCTGCCTCCCCTCACACTCTCCCTCTTACTGGTCGACCTCCTGCCTCCCCTCACACTCTCCCTGTCATTGAAAACTCACGCTTATTACGGCTTGTAAAGCGTATTTCTTGGCCTCTCCTCAAGCGTAGAGCAGGTTGTGAGCTTAGTGTCAGACTTCCTCCATAATCTCAGAGAAAACTGTAGACAGATTGTAGTTGTTGTAGTTTTTGTTTCATGGTGTCCAGGCTGTTTGTTGTTAAACTAATGCTTGTATTCTTCGACATATGACTGCGTTGTAATATATGAGTCTATGTACGTAGATATTTTACATTGTATTTGGCTTGAACTTCTAGCAGGCTTGTGTGAGCTTTTTGGGTGTGAGTGTAGGCAATTGTTTTTTATGATTTGAAGTGCTGTTGGAGTGTGAGCAGGGTAACATTTATGTAGGGATTCAGGGGGTAAAACCCGGTTTGGCGGATTTTAGTCGAGTAGGTGGAAAGTACATTGCCTACACTCTGAAGGAGGGACGGAAGATGTTGCAGTTCGGAGCGTCGTCTCAGTTGTGATGTCTGCTTGCTTCTGGCAAGTCAGTGATTGAATTAATGATGGTGAAGGTGTTTTCCTCTTTGTCGGGTCACCTGTTGCTCCGCTCTGTGATGGAGATACCTCAAAAAAAAAAAAATCATTGTCTTGTGTATGGTATAGACCCTTCCTGAGGGGATCTCCAAGTAATAGTAACTCCAGTTCCGCTGGAAATAAATCTTTGAAATTCTCCTGTCTGATAAAAGATTAATGGAATACTTGACGATATCTTCACCGCCCTACTGAAGTCTCCCAGCTCAGGCTGACACTACTGAAGTCTCCCAGCTCAGACTGACACTACTGAAGTCTCCCAGCTCAGGCTGACACTACTGAAGTCTCCCAGCTCAGGCTGACACTACTGAAGTCTCCCAGCTCAGGCTGACACTACTGAAGTCTCCCAGCTCGGGCTGACACTACTGAAGTCTCCCAGCTCAGGCTGACACTACTGAAGTCTCCCAGCTCAGACTGACACTACTGAAGTCTCCCAGCTCAGGCTGACACTACTGAAGTCTCCCAGCTCAGACTGACACATTTCAACACCGCCACCGCACATCCTGCGTGATACAGTGGGCCAGGACAAGCATAGCTTTTGTTCCCACTGCGTAACTACCATATAAAATAGGGTAGCAACACACTACTGTTGTATCCACCTTTTCTAGAGAGAGGGAAAAATCAATTCTCCCATCCCACACACTCTTAAATCCATCCACACCCTCCCTCTTCTCTTCCCCCGCACCCTCCTGTCTTTCTCTCTCCCTTTAGTCACCCAGATCCTTCCTACGCAGAAAAACATGAATTTCATCATACCAACCCTCTCTTATTCTCTT
>WNWK01002151.1:5000-57500 GCA_009830355.1 Cherax destructor | reverse complement strand
ATCCTGAAACCCAGTAAAAAAAGACTATTATTGTCCTACCCTGCAGCAAGGACTATTATTGTGCTATCCTGCAGCAAGGACTATTATTGTGCTATCCTGCAGCAAGGACTATTATTGTGCTATCCTGCAGCAAGGACTATTATTGTGCTCTCCTGCAGCAATAACAATTATTCTGCTAACCAGTAAAATTGACTATTATTTTGTTACACAGTAGCAATCACTATTATCCTGCAACCCACTAGCACGGGCTATTATTCAGCTACCCACTAGCACGGCTATTATTCAGCTACCCACTAGCACGGGCTATTATTCAGCTACCCACTAGCACGGGCTATTACTCAGTTACCCACTAGCACGGGCTATTACTCAGCTACCCACTAGCACGGGCTATTACTCAGCTACCCACTAGCACGGGCTATTACTCAGCTACCCACTAGCACGGGCTATTATTCAGCTACCCACTAGCACGGGCTATTATTCAGCTACCCACTAGCACGGGCTATTACTCAGCTACCCACTAGCACGGGCTATTACTCAGCTACCCACTAGCACGGGCTATTACTCAGCTACCCACTAGCACGGGCTATTACTCAGTTACCCACTAGCACGGGCTATTATTCAGCTACCCACTAGCACGGGCTATTATTCAGCTACCCACTAGCACGTGCTATTATTCAGCTACCCACTAGCACGGGCTATTATTCAGTTACCCACTAGCACGGGCTATTATTCAGCTACCCATTAGCACGGGCTATTATTCAGCTACCCACTAGCACGGGCTATTATTCAGTTACCCACTAGCACGGGCTATTATTCAGCTACCCACTAGCACGGGCTATTATTCAGCTACCCACTAGCACGGGCTATTATTCAGCTACCCACTAGCACGGGCTATTATTCAGTTACCCACTAGCACGGGCTATTATTCAGCTACCCACTAACACGGGCTATTATTCAGCTACCCACTAGCACGGGCTATTATTCAGCTACCCACTAGCACGGGCTATTATTCAGTTACCCACTAGCACGGGCTATTACTCAGTTACCCACTAGCACGGGCTATTATTCAGCTACCCACTAGCACGGGCTATTACTCAGCTACCCACTAGCACGGGCTATTATTCAGTTACCCACTAGCACGGGCTATTTAGCTACCCACTAGCACGGGCTATTACTCAGCTACCCACTAGCACGGGCTATTATTCAGTTACCCACTAGCACGGGCTATTAGCTACCCACTAGCACGGGCTATTATCAGCTACCCACTAGCACGGGCTATTACTCAGCTACCCACTAGCACGGGCTATTATTCAGTTACCCACTAGCACGGGCTATTACTCAGCTACCCACTAGCACGGGCTATTACTCAGCTACCCACTAGCACGGGCTATTATTCAGTTACCCACTAGCACGGGCTATTTAGCTACCCACTAGCACGGGCTATTACTCAGCTACCCACTAGCACGGGCTATTATTCAGCTACCCACTAGCACGGGCTATTACTCAGCTACCCACTAGCACGGGCTATTACTCAGCTACCAACTAGCACGGGCTATTACTCAGTTACCCACTAGCACGGGCTATTACTCAGCTACCCACTAGCACGGGCTATTACTCAGCTACCCACTAGCACGGGCTATTACTCAGCTACCCACTAGCACGGGCTATTACTCAGCTACCCACTAGCACGGGCTATTCTCAGCTACCCACTAGCACGGGCTATTATTCAGTTACCCACTAGCACGGGCTATTACTCAGCTACCCACTAGCACGGGCTATTATTCAGTTACCCACTAGCACGGGCTATTACTCAGCTACCCACTAGCACGGGCTATTACTCAGCTACCCACTAGCACGGGCTATTATTCAGTTACCCACTAGCACGGGCTATTACTCAGCTACCCACTAGCACGGGCTATTACTCAGCTACCCACTAGCACGGGCTATTACTCAGCTACCCACTAGCACGGGCTATTATTCAGCTACCCACTAGCACGGGCTATTACTCAGCTACCCACTAGCACGGGCTATTACTCAGCTACCCACTAGCACGGGCTATTACTCAGCTACCCACTAGCACGGGCTATTATTCAGCTACCCACTAGCACGGGCTATTACTCAGCTACCCACTAGCACGGGCTATTACTCAGCTACCCACTAGCACGGGCTATTATTCAGTTACCCACTAGCACGGGCTATTTAGCTACCCACTAGCACGGGCTATTACTCAGCTACCCACTAGCACGGGCTATTATTCAGTTACCCACTAGCACGGGCTATTACTCAGCTACCCACTAGCACGGGCTATTACTCAGCTACCCACTAGCACGGGCTATTATTCAGTTACCCACTAGCACGGGCTATTACTCAGCTACCCACTATCACGGGCTATTACTCAGCTACCCACTAGCACGGGCTATTACTCAGCTACCCACTAGCACGGGCTATTACTCAGCTACCCACTAGCACGGGCTATTACTCAGCTACCCACTAGCACGGGCTATTACTCAGCTACCCACTAGCACGGGCTATTACTCAGCTACCCACTAGCACGGGCTATTACTCAGCTACCCACTAGCACGGGCTATTACTCAGCTACCCACTAGCACGGGCTATTATTCAGCTATCCAACAGGATGAACCAATGGAAATATATCATTGTGTTTGGCTTTCCTGGTTATCCTGGATTAAATTAACACTCGCCACCATTGTAATTAATGAATGAGTATACAAGGCTTCAGTGTTAACAATATATTGTTGTATTGTAAATGAGAAATTTACGTAGGTAAATGTTTTACCTCGAATACAAAGGAATCTACCGTTCTTTCTACTTTTCTACCTGTCGTAGGAGAGATAGAGAGAGAGAGAGAGAGAGAGAGAGAGAGAGAGAGAGAGAGAGAGAGAGAGAGAGAGAGAGGGAGGGAAAAGCCAGGAAGTTCTTAATTGTATAGGCGGATCCGAGAGAAGCTTCTGGCTACACTACGTGTGCACGTACACTTGTACATGAACACCGTGTGTACATGAATAACATGTGTAATTGAACATGTGTACATGAACAACATACGTACATGAACAGCATGTGTATATGAACATCACGTGTACATGAACATCATGTGTACATGAACATGTGTATATAAACATGTGAACATGAACAATATGTGTACATGAACATGAGTGCATGAACATGTGTACATGAACAATATACGTACATGAACAAAGTGTGTACACGAATATTTGGACATTTACGACATTTGTACAGAAACACAACATTTGTACAGACATCGAGGATGAAGGGCTCTTGATCCGATGGGAGGGACTCAGGCTGCTCCTTCCTCGATTAGCTTTAATTCCCGTATCACCCCTACGGATTTAGCTCTTGTGCAAGTGGTTAAAAAATGTGAGAAATTGTTCCTTAATTAATAATTGTTATTATAATTAATAATAATATTATTATTATTATCATCATTATTGTCTCATTAAATTGGTGATCATTAAGAAAGTCAATAATTAGTTAGTCCACTTAATAGATAAGCTGTAATTAATTAATTCAGTAATTAGGTAGTTCAATAATTAGTTATTTTAGTAATTAGGTAGTTAGCTCAATAATTAGGTAGTTCAATAATTAGGCAGTTTAATAATTAGGTAGTTTAGTAAGTAAGCAGTTAGTTCAATAATTAGTTAGTTTAGTAATTAGGTAGTTCAATAATTAGGTAAACTAAATAATTAAGAGAAAGCCGTAATTAGGGTGTAGGAAACACATAATTAACATTTAAACAATTTCAGTAATTACTGTTTTTAGTCGTGCGAAGCGCTAGATGCTTATGAGTCACTGAGAATGTATGGAAGAGGCTCGAACCTCCGTCCTTAAATAATTTTTTTTTTCAGTGGTCTCAAAGGTTTTTAAGAAATTTCAATTATTTTTCACTAAAATTTTAGATATTATTGATTAAAACAAGTATTTACAATAATTCTTTTTTTACATTCTCGAATATTTTTATTTTAAGGAATTTCATATTTTTCACTAAAATTTAGATATTTTTGTTAAATATATAAATTTAGAGTAAAAATGCTATAAATTTTCATGGATTCTAATAATTTTTTTCCGCTATTAGAAAAAAAAATATTGAAGTATCAGATAAATCGAAAAAAACGTAATAATCAGGCAATTAAAAATAAAATAAAAATAGAGGAAGAAAATGAGGGGAAAAAATATATATGAAGAGGTAATCAGAAAATTCGTGAAAATAAGCACTGAAAAAGTATTGAAGAAAATTTTTGGGCTGGCCGGACTGGGTGGGTAAACAGGAGAACGTAATCCAGAGTCATTGGCTTGTGGATAAGTCGCCGGAGTTTCGGCGAGTTTGAAATTAACTGCAAACACATTGCGCTATTGGACAAATTCTGGAATAAATGCCGAAAAATGACTCGAGCTAAATAAGGTGTGAGGGGAACTAGCTGGCATTGATGTGTGCGCGCGCCACACACACACACACACACACACACACACACACACACACACACAAACACACGACCCCTGTAACCACAAATAGGTGAGTACAAATAGGTGAGTACATACACACACACACACACACACACACATACATACACACAGCTTTAAGACTAGGTATGATAAAGTTCATGGAGCAGGGAGAGAGAGGACCCAGTAGTGATCAGTGAAGAGACGGGGCCTGGAGCTAAGCCTCGACCCCTGTAATCACAATTAGGTGAGTACAATTAGGTGAGTACACACACACACACACATATACATACACATACACACACACACACATACACTCATGGAGCGGGAAGAGTGACCTAGTAGCGGCCAGCGAAGAGGCGGGGCCAGGAGCTGTGACTCGACCCCTGCAACCACAACTAGGTGAGTACACACACAGACACACACATACACACACACTTCTGTCAATGTCCAGGTGATTTGGAGTGTCTTAGGTCTTTCTAACCCAGATCGTTCATGGCCTCTCTCTCTCTCTCTCTCTCTCTCTCTCTCTCTCTCTCTCTCTCTCTCTCTCTCTCTCTCTCTCTCTCTCTCTCTCTCTCTCTCTCTCATTATTATAGTTTCAAGATCACTGCTTATACAAGTTAGTGTTCACAGTTGTACAAATTTGTCTCACGTTCATCCCAAGGGCGCAAATTAAGGGAGCAAGTTATTGGCGCAAGTTAACGAGACGGGTAAATATTTGCAGGTTTCAGAGAATATTGTCGCATATGGATAGCAGAGTATTAGGGTAGGTTAATGGCGTTGCTGAATGGCAGGTTAATGAAGCTGGGTAACGACGTAGGTTAATGGCGCAGATGAATTGCAAAGGTTAATATTGCAGGTTAATGACGTATGTTAATGGCGCAGGTTAGTGAAGCATGCTAATAGTGCAGGTTAATGTTGCAGGATAATGGCACGAGTTAATGATGCAGGATAATAGCACAGGTTAATGGTGCAGGTTAACAGCACATGTTAATAGTGCAGGTTGATAGCGCAGGTTAATGGTGCAGGTTATTGCATTGAATACTGGCACAATTCATTAGTTCATGTCAATGGAGCAAAGAAGGTAATGGTGCAAGGTAATATGCCAGAGTGATGTCAGATCGATGGTGCCGCGCTGACATCCATACTTCCCCGTTGTTTACACGTGACGTCAGTGCGAAAACGTTCGCCAATAAACTCAGTGACCTCTGGTCGGGCGAGACGCTCTTCACTTATTTCATGGAACAATTTGTTTAATAAAATAAAGACGAAGCTGCTTTTGAGAGAAACATCAGCACGTAAAGCTGACCGGAAGCTGCATTTTTTTACCTGTTGCACTGAACCGAAAAATTTCAAGTTTATTAACTAGGTTTGAAAATTAAGAAATTTGCAGCTGTAAAGCCTAGACACCTCTTCCACCCCCCCCCCCCCAAAAAAAAAAAAATATATATTAATCCATTTCGAAAGATAAATCAGCCATTAAAGGTTGGATTCATTCAGAAGAAGCGTAGTCAAGATGTTTAATGGAAAATAGAGCCGTGCCATCTCTAAATTAAAACTGGTAAAATAGCATCTCCACACTCCATTGAAGACGCCACATTCTTCCAAGGAGGACAGATGAGTGTTGAGTGTTTGGAGCCGACCGGAAGTGACTTCAAATTTTCAACACTGAAGAAAATGCACGATGGTAAAGACTCACGGGTCTATTTACATGTGTGTTTCCTCTATGTACAATGCTACATATATGTGTGCTTCCTCTATGTACAATGCTACATAGGCTATTCCTAGATTTTTGTCTCCGTGTGACAATAAGAGAACCTCCTGTGATTGCCTTCAGAATATCAACAGTGGTGTTTCCTAGTTAGTAGCTTGGTTTATTTAATGGAGTGTGTTGCTGCCATATGTTTTTTGCCACTTTTAATCTCTAAATGGTCTAGTATTAGTTTACCTTATTGCATTATTTTGATTTGATGCTGGTGAGGGGCTCTTGATCCAAGGAACTGGGGTTATCTTCCGCTTACATCGTGTAAAATGGATACAATGTTTCATAGGTTTAGGGCTAGGGTGTGGAGGCACAAATTTTGTTGGCTTCTGCAAAATAACTGGAAAACGCATCTTCTGGTCGGCTTGAAACTTTTAGTGCTGATGTGTTTTCCTCAAAGTAAACAATGTCTTGATGTTAAGTTGTGTAAGTATTCATATACCAATCTTACTGATCAAATTGGTTTCCGTAAAGTGATCGTAGAATGTTTCTTCTGGTGAGAAATAAGTCACAGTGTTTGACGCTATTTTGTTATTCTGGTTAAATCACCATAACGTTAGTTTGTGTCTATAACATCTGTGTGCCCTCAAGCCCATCGTTAAAAAAAATGTATGTTATGTACACTACGCTTACAAAGAAATACTTACTGTACTTAAAAGGTGGTCAGTCTTACCCAGAGAAAAGTTTGGATAGGTATTGGCCTATGTGGGTCCCAGTTTGCTATTGTTTAACAAAGTGGAAAGATTTAAATATTGTTTTTCACGAGATAATTTATGAGTGTTTTATCTGATTAACTTCAACTCTTCCAAGTTGATAACTTGATAATGAAACTTCTCGAGCGGTTTCAAGTTTGATGCTATTGTTCTCGTTGGTCACTTTGAAATCTTTGAATTAGATCTGGCCTGTGAATGTCCTCATTTAGTATTTCAATTGGAGAGTTTTGAAAATTAGTTTTCATATACGTAAATTATGAATGCCTCTTCTGATTCACTTCATATCTTCAACGCTAATATTTAACTGTCTTATCAACTTATGCCGCACTCTGCACTATTCTAATCGTGTTCACTGAGGTATATGGGGTTAAGGTTATTGGACACAGGGATACCGTCCTAGGATCGCACAGGAAAGGAAATACATCTAATTATTATTATTATTATTATTATTATTATTATTATTATTATTATTATTATTATTATTATTATTATTATGTTTATTATTATGTTTATGTTTATTATTATTACGTGCACAAGCAGCTCCTCCTGTAAGTGGCTAGTCAGGTATCTCTCAAGATGGACCTTCAAGTAGTTGCCTGAATTTTTTCTTCCTCCAACTCTATTTTTTCACTCGCAACTCGAGAACTCTTCATCCGATCAGCTTCAAATTACCAATGTACGTATGGGGTAACGTGGATCCCATTCTTGCAACAACTGGCATGTGCAGGTCCTCCATAGATGCTGAATCTATTCCCAGCAACCTCAGTGAAGCCTCAAGTCCTCAGAAAAGTTGCCTCGTAATTCGACGTCGGGGGAGAGTGAACGTCAATTATGTAGGTGCTGCAGATTTGATCATTTTATGTGTAAAATTGCGTGAAATTTGTATTCCCTTTAAGTCACGTTCAATAAACTTCAATTTTCCTCTTCTGAACGTATTCAGTATTTAATGGCTGATGCATCTCAGGGTCAGGATATTAGTACTCATTGAGTTTTATTTGTGTCAGGATAAATTTGTCAATATAGTAAGGTGGTTAAAACAACTTGGGATAATTGGGATTCGTGCCATAACTGGAGAATGACTCATCTGATCGGCTTCAAATTTTCACCACTGTGGTTTCCTGAACGCAAGACTCGTGCTGTGACTGGCTGCCATAAGTCTCAGTTTGCTAAAGTTATTTAATAAATAGAAAAAATTATATTGGCTTTCAAATACTGACGATGCACTCTGTAAGAAGGATGATGCCACATAAGTTAAGTCTGAGATGCATTTTTTTTCTGAAATTATTAAATTGGAATCGTTGTAGTCAGATGAGTTACTATGGAATGTCTTTTCTGACTGGCTTCAAACTTTCGTCATTGGTAGGCTTTATTAACACAAAGCTTGGCGCTTACTTTGAGCTGCGTAAATTTCAATTTGCTAATTTTATTTAACTGATGCGTTTTCTGACAGGTTTCAAACCATACATGCTGATGTACCTAATAAAAAATATGTTTGTGTTGATTTTTGGTTGTGTGGGAGCCAATCTAAAATTTTGAAAACAATTTTGACACATTGAATTTCCTTAAAAATTAAAATAAAAAAAAATCCTATAGGATTGGGGAGAATTTGCAATAGAATAAATATAAAAAATAAAGATATTTGAAAAAAATGCGTTTTTTCAGGCGTTTTTAAATTTAATATGAGGGTAAACTTTCCTATTTTCAGAAAATTGGTCTCTGAGATAACAAGAGAATGCCTCTTCAGTTTAGCTTCAAAGTCGGTGTTTCTTGATGGAAGGTTTGAATTAGACTATTAGGAATATTTGCATGCGTGGGCGCCCTCTGGACCGTCACATCGAGGACTGACTCTCTTATTTATATTGGGGTCCTTTAATCTTGTCCCCAGGATGCGACTCACACCAGTCGACTAACACCCTGGTACCTACTCACTGGTAGGTGAACATGGTCAGCAGGTGTAAGGAAACATGGTCAACGTTTCACCAGTGCCGGAGATCGCTCCCCGGTCTGTCAGTGTGTGAGGTGACCATATCACCTTCCCTCTGATCTGCGTCAAAATTTCAAAACTCCACTTTTAACTCTGAAAACGCTATAGCATTATTTACCTCATTGCATAATTTTTGCCTTAATGCTAGTAAGGGACTCCTGATCCAAGGAACTGAACTTAAACTTCTAACTCTATGGATCGAATCTGAACGGTCTTCACCCCCCAGGAGCTAACCCCCCTATGAGCTTAGCGCTCTCTCCCCTTAATTAAAATAAAGTGGATTGTAAATGGAATCATCCTATAATGTTTACTGCCTCACATGTAATGGATGGATAGTTTCCATGGAGAATACGTCTGGTCGGAAAGAAATCGGACGAGGAAATAAATTAAAGGTCCCGAGTGCGACCCCTTAAACTTTCAGCGCTGATGTGTTCTCGAGGGGAGAGGAACACTGTCTCTTTATGTGTTAGTCGTATTACTTGAATTGCTTTCTATGAAATAATGTTATAACTAGAGTCTGTCTCGTCCAATCAGTACCCAGTCTCAGTGTTTGACTTCATTGGCTTAACTTGGGTTAAATAGTCTTAATGATCTTTTAAGTGTCTATAACATTGAAATCATTCTTAAACATTTTTTTGCTATGTTTACTAAGCTTACATAAAACTTAGTTAATTTATTGACATAAAACTTAATTAATTTATTGTACTTGCTTGCTTGACAGCTGATCAATCTTGATCAGAGAAAAGTTGGGATTAATTTTGGTTTGTCTTGATCCCAGTTTCCTTTTTTATTTTTTTATTTTTTTTTGAAGAAATTATGAAAAATTAAATGCTGCTTTTTGTGCGATAATTCCTGGGTGTTGCAGCCAATGAGCTTCAACTCTTCAACATCGACAACTTGACAATGCAATTTCTAGGCAGCTTCAAACTTACTGCGCTGGTGTATTTTAGGACATTGGTCTCCCTGAGATAACTAGAGTATACCTCTTCAGTTTAGCTTCAGAGTTGGTGTTTCTTTACGGAAGGTTTAAATTAGATTTGAATATCCTAATTTGCCATTGGTATTGGATATTTGTCTCTTTGGTCTCTTTTGAAGGTTTGAATTATATATTTAGAGAAATAAATTTATTGAATTTATAAATATTAATTTCTATATGATAACTAGCGAATAACTCTTCAGATTCACTTCAAATCTTCAACGCTAATATTTAACTGCATTTCAAACTTATGCCGCACTCTGCACTATTCTAGTCGCGTACACCGAGGGGGAGGGGGCTGGGGTTATTCAATACGGGGATAGCTTTCTCGGATCGAGCAGCGACCGAAATACATCTTATTTATTGCCCACCCGCAGGTCATCCTGTGTATTATGAGAGAGAGAGAGAGAGAGAGAGAGAGAGAGAGAGAGAGAGAGAGAGAGAGAGAGACAGAGAGAGGGACAGAGAGAGGGACAGAGAGAGGGACAGAGAGAGAGAGACAGAGAGAGAGAGCATCTCCTCCTCAGGCAAAGAGATAATATTTCTTGCTGGTCACATCCCTGACCTCTCCAGTGTCTCACATTTATCCTAATAACGGGGAGAGAAAGTTGGCTCGACACTCTGCACGCTGGAAAAAGTTTGGACAAACAATAAAAGGCAAGTCTGGAGAGTTTCCGATTACGGTATGTGTGTGTGTGTGTGTGTGTGTGTGTGTGTCTGTGTGTGTACTCCCCTAATTGTGGTTGCAGGGGTCGAGACTCAGCTCTTGGCCCCGCCTCTTCACTGTTCGCTACTGGGTCCCCTCTCTCTCCTGCTCCATGAGCTTTATCATACCTCGTCTTCAAGCTATGTATGCTTCCT
The DNA here is from genome assembly GCA_009830355.1 of Cherax destructor. NCBI lineage: Eukaryota > Metazoa > Arthropoda > Malacostraca > Decapoda > Parastacidae > Cherax > Cherax destructor. Next base: position 46,725 of record WNWK01002151.1, on the reverse strand, counting down.
GCCTCCACTACATCACTTGCTAGACTATTCCACTTCCTGACTACTCTATGGCTGAAGAAATACTTCCTAACATTCCTTTGACTCATCTGAGTCTTCAACTTCCAATTGTGACCCCTTGTTTCTGTGTACCCTCTCTAGAACATCCTGTCTCTATCCACCTTGTCTATTCCACGCAGTATTTTGTATGTTGTTTTCATGTCTCTCCTAACCCTCCTGTCCTCCAGTGTTGTCAGGCCAATTTCCCTTAACCTTTCATCGTAGGACATTTCCCTTAGCTCTGGAACTAACCTTGTCGCAAACCTTTGCCCTTTCTCTAATTTCTTGACGTGCTTGACCAGGTATGGGTTCCAAACTGGTGCTGCATACTCCAGTATGGGCCTGACGTATATGGTGTACAGTGTCTTGAACGATTCCTTACTAACGTATCAGAACGCTATTCTCAGGTTTGCCAGTCGCCCATATACTGCAGCAGTTATCTGGTTGATGTGTGCTTCCCGAGACGTGCTCGGTATTATACTCGCCCCAAGATCTTTCTCCTTGAGTGAGGTTTACAGTCTTTGGCCACCTAGCCTATACTCTGTCTGCAGTCTTCTTTGCCCTTCCCCGATCTTCATGACTTTGCATTTGGGGGGGGTAAATTCGTGTGTGTGTGTGTGTTTGTGTGTGTGTGTGTGTGTGTATACGTGTGTGTACGTGTTACCAAAGACGTTCATCATCCTCGAGTTCGTCAGAGGTCACACACAGGTCATGAACTAGCCGTATTGCTATCCCTTCCCTCTTGTATATTTTGCTATGCCTTCACTGTTGTTTATCTTCCCATCCCTCCCTTATTATGTATCCTGCTATCCATTCCCTGATGTGTATCTTCCTATCCTCTTACCGTTCCTTATCATGCCTTTTCCTCTCAGTATGTTTCTCACCCGTCATCAGAAAAGTGTAAGCAGGAGAGGAAAATTACAATATCTGTCGAAATGGATTCATCTTGTGACCTCTTGCAGATTCCGACATTTGGTGGTCACAACAAATTTGTTAAATCCTCAGACCAGAGGTCCCATTAGGATCTGTGATTAATGGCTGCTTTCTGGAACACCATTTTGCCATGACGAATGACCTTATCTGTTACTAATGCCGTTATGAGAGGCTCATTAGTGTGTGTGTGTGTGAGTAAGGATGGTACCAGCGTAGGATGAATACTCTCCCTCCTCTCTTCCTCTTCCTCCTTATACGTGATATATATATGGAGATGTTACTTTACCTTCTTGTGTTCCGGCTCGTTTAGTCGACAGGCTTAAAACCCCATTAACAACCCAATTAACCCACTACCTTCCTCATACATCTGCTCATCATCCTCCTACTTCTTGCCCTCATATTCCTCCTCCTCCACCTCCTCTTCCTCCAGTCTTCTCAGTCCTCCAGCAGCTGAAACACTCCAGGTGGAGAAAGCTTTGCGACTTCCGTCTGCTTTACACACAGCCCCAAAAAAATATTATCCCAACTCAAGCAGAAAATCAAGACTTTTAATACTAGAGCTTCATTTACATAGCTTTAAGAAACACATTTTTTTATATTGCGAATGAAATAAAAATGTAAATTCTTGAAGTTACGTTTCTAGGAAGAGTTTACGTTCTCTTACGTTCTTTTAGGAGCAGAAATATTTTTTTTTTACGAAGGTGACGTTTACAATAGAAATGAATATATGACTGTTGGCGCTGCATCATGCACACAAAACCCATTATCTGCAAGGCCAGGAGCTGTGAATCGACCCCCGCAACCACAAATAGGTGAGTACACACACACACACACACACACACACACACACACACACACATATCGGCTTCTGCTTTTAATTTAATAATGTATGACTAAACTAAAAGATTCTAGTGTTTTGTAAACATAATAGAACATCAGTAATTAATAATAGACTTATTATTATTATTACTGGGTGTTGGCGACATTGTTGTCATTAAGACGCTAACTTTTATGCCCACCAAAGTTCTTTTATTTTACTTTTGTAAATTTAGACTATTTTACAGAAAACACACTTGATAATAGCACGCCAACTGAAGCTGATACTAGCAGCAGGAACACGACGGCAGGAACACGACGGCAGGAACACGACGGCAGGAACGCGACGGCAGGAACGCGACGGCAGGAACACGACGGCAGGAACACGACGGCAGGAATACGACGGCAGGAACACGACGGCAGGAACAAGATGGCAGGAACACGATGGCAGGAACACGACGGCAGGAACACGACGGCAGGAACACGATGGCAGGAACACGACGGCAGGAACATGACGGAAATATTTATTAAGACGAATTGGAAGGATAAATAAACTAAATTAAGAGGATCAGGGATAAAGTGACGCAGATAGAAGAGAGAGAGACAGACAGACAAAGAGAGATAGAGAGAGGTGAGAGTAAGTTGGGAGATATTTCTTAGTCTTAGTGTTGAGGGACGATACGCTACTTGAACTAGGTAGAAAGAACCCTTTATATAGTGTTGAGGTGTGGTGTCCTCTGTGTATAAGTGTAGTATAGTCGCTATATATGTATGGTGTGGCCTCCATTATTCTTATTCATTAAAGTCTCTTGACCTAGCAACACCTCACGTGTGTATAGAGTTTCAGTGCCCCCCCCCACAAACTTAACCCCCCCTCGCGCCCCCCAGCAAAAAAAATAATAAAAGAAGCACTCACTTCCCGCCTGCTATTTTTTTAACTCGTTATTGAAGTGTGAATTTACTAATTCTGAGGTGCTCTCTCTCTCTCTCTCTCTCTCTCTCTCTCTCTCTCTCTCTCTCTCTCTCTCTCTCTCTCTCTCTCTCTCTCTCCGTCGTGCTCGACCAAACACCTGACAGCCTCCAAGTCTCCGTTACTCTGCTGTCTGTCTGGCTGTTCTTTAAGCTGACACTCCGAGGTAAACGTCAGCCAGAAGACTAAGAGATTTTTCTTCTCTCATTACAGTCGAAACGTTCCACAAAGATGTTTTACACGGTGTTCCCACGGCGGAAACCTCGACGTACTAGAGAGTTAGGCTAAACGTTTCTCGCGGTGTCTTTGTGTACCAACCTATTTGTGTTTGATGGGGTTGAACCGTAGGTTCGACCTGTGTCTGGGTGCCCCCTCACTCTGTGTGTGTGTTTGTGTGTCTATCCAAAATGGATAGATAAAACTCTATTTTGAACAAAACTTTTCGAGAAAAATCTTCTATGTGTTGTGACACTGGTGTTGTGACACTGGTGTTGTGACACTGGTGTTGTGACACTGGTGTTGTGACACTGGTGTTGTGACACTGGTGTTGTGACACTGGTGTTGTGACACTGGTGTTGTGACACTGGTGTTGTGACACTGGTGTTGTGACACTGGTGTTGTGACACTGGTGTTGTGACACTGGTGTTGTGACACTGGTGTTGTGACACTGGTGTTGTGACACTGGTGTTGTGACACTGGTGTTCAGATATATGGCTCACAATAACTAACCACTACCCTCCACAGGATGGATATCCGATACACAATAAACTAGCAACTTCGACGGCAAAAATCTATCAAACATTCCCGAGGAGTCTTCTAAGAAACCATATTGCACACATCTCCACGAGGAGTCTTCTAAGAAACCATATTGCACACATCTCCACGAGGAGTCTTCTAAGAAACCATATTGCACACATCTCCACGAGGAGTCTTCTAAGAAACCATGTTGCACACATCTCCACGAGGAGAGGGTAAACATCCATTCTAATTCAGGGATAATTTCCGTCCTATTCCAGTTGCAAACAAAATGAAAATGCCTCATTATTTAGTAGTTCGCCTGTCAATTTTGAACAAATAAGTGATTCATTATACAGCCCAATAAAAAAATGATTTCCTCTGAGATTAGATGCTTTAATTCCGTAGAACATAAAAAAAAATCGTGGTTTTTGTCGATTTCAAAACCGAGCTGAAAATATTTCTTGTTTGTGGTATAGAATATGTTAAAATATTCTGTGTTATCTTGCCACAGTATTCTTTATTTTCGTTCTTTTCTGTTTTATTAGTTAAGCTATAGAATCTTCGTAACTTGGAGTAATCTTTACTAAATGTTACATTGAAATTATTTTATTAATAAGAGGGAAAACAGAGTTTAATATGTCGATGCTGGAATAATTCACCACTAATCCACAATGCGGTGGGTGGAATAATTCACCACTAATCCACAATACGGTGGGTGGAATAATTCACTACTAATCCACAATACCGTGGCTGGAACAGTTGACAACTTACCCACAATACCGTGGCTGGAACAATTCACAACTAACCCACAATACCGTGACTGTAACAATTCACAACTATCCCACAATACCGTGGCTGGAACACTTCACAACTAACACACGTCGTGGCTGGAACACTTCACAACTAACACACATTGTGGCTGGAACACTTCACAACTAACACACGTTGTGGCTGGAACACTTCACAACTAACACACGTTGTGGCTGGAACACTTCACAACTAACACACGTTGTGGCTGGAACACTTCACAACTAACACACGTCGTGGCTGGAACACTTCACAACTAACACACGTCGTGGCTGGAACACTTCACAACTAACACACGTTGTGGCTGGAACACTTCACAACTAACACACGTTGTGGCTGGAACACTTCACAACTAACACACGTTGTGGCTGGAACACTTCACAACTAACACACGTTGTGGCTGGAACACTTCACAACTAACACACGTTGTGGCTGGAACACTTCACAACTAACACACGTCGTGGCTGGAACACTTCACAACTAACACACGTTGTGGCTGGAACACTTCACAACTAACACACGTTGTGGCTGGAACACTTCACAACTAACACACGTTGTGGCTGGAACACTTCACAACTAACACACGTCGTGGCTGGAACACTTCACAACTAACACACGTTGTGGCTGGAACACTTCACAACTAACACACGTTGTGGCTGGAACACTTCACAACTAACTCTCACTTTGCAGAAGTATCAGACATTTCGGTCCTTACTGAGCCAATTTCCCTTAATTTTCGATAATTATATAAAAAAATCACATGTGAAATATATGCGTGTGTTCTCGGTAGGCTGGCAGTAAACAAGCAGTATGTGACCTCATCGAGGTCACATCCATTGTGATGCGTCAGAGTTGTATTACAGCGAAGTCAGTCATGTGTACTTGGCTCCAAAGTTGCCACTGTGAGGTGTGACGCACGTGATCTGGAGGGCAACAGTGCAAATCATCACGCTCTGTTGCCTGGTAAGATTTGTTGGGCATGATGACCAGACCTTCACTCTTTCGTAGTACTTCTAGCAGTTTTAATGCGTGGTATTTATTTTCCTGTGTGTGTGTGTGTGTGTGTGTGTGTGTGTGTGTGTGTGTGTGTGTGTGGTGGTACAGATCTTGCAAGAATCTGCGGGATCCTCACCAACGGGGAAGGGAGGGGACGGGGGTTAAAGAAGCGGGCAAGAGAAGAAACGGTACGCGGAACCCGGAGTAAATAGATTTCCGAGAGAGAAAACTCTGGTTGGAAGCTCGTGAGGCAGCTCTGATGTGGAATTAAAATTCTTCTTTTCCTTTCATTCATTGGCGAGCTCACCCAGAGGTTTGTGGAATTAGACTCGAGGATTTAGCAGAATTTCGCGAATTATTGTGTTTTGTAAGGCGAAAAATATGCCACGGTGAAAACCTTCATTCCCTGTCGGTGAAGGATAGGGATAAACGCATTGAGCAGTGTTTGGGAATGTGGCATAGATGCCTTCAGCTGTGCCTCAAAATTTCGTTACTACATCTGGATTTATTCTTGAAAAGCTCGTCCCTTAACGAGGGGATTTCTGGTGTAAATGAAAGGTCAGGACTGAACACTGAGAAGCAAACTGCAGTAATTGTAACGCCACAGGCATTAGCTTGGTCGTAGACGAGGACAGTGGAGTAATAGTTTGTATATTGTGGTCATTTGTGTGTACTGTGTGGTGGTTGGTCTGACACAGGCCAGTGTCAGCACTACATTCCCATGATGGCTAGTCTGATACAAGCTACTGTCAGCACTACAACCCATCCCCCTGGTGGCTGGTCAGACACAAGCCAGTGTCAGACCTTGAGAAACAACTGTCATTCTCACCTCATGAACTACGAGTCAACAGTGTAGGAAACTCGTCGGTGAGAGAAACGTCGCTAGCAATTAAGATTCTGTCCGAGGCCGACAGCCCCACAGTTTCTGCTGATGAGGCGATAATTACCTGTTTAATACTGATGGGTGATGAAGAGTGTGTCATTACACACACACACACACACACACACACACACACACACACACACACACACACACACACATATTCACTCATACACATTCTCTAATACACAGTCTCTCACTCTCTATCTCAACCTATACAAATGCAATCATTAATCAATCTCGCTGACTTATTCACATGCTGACGTAAGTCTCACGTCAGCCATGACTCAGATGTTTAGGAATTCCTGACACTCGTCACTTTGCAAACTGGTCATAAGAATGAAATTCATCGTATTTATAATTTGTAATGTTAATCATGTTAAAGATATTTGTCTCTCACTGTTATCTGTTACCATTGCCTCTCACTGTAGTCTCCTACCATTGTCTCATGCCATTGTCTCTCACTATTATCTCCTACCATTGTCTCCTATTATTGTTTCCTATCATTATCTCCCACCATTGTCTCCTACCACAGTCTCCCACCATTGTCTCCTACGATTGTCTCCCACCATTGTCTCCCGCCATTGTCTCCTACCATTATCTCCCACCATTGTCTCCCGCCATTGTCTCCTACCATTGTCTCCCACCATTGTCTCCTACCATTATCTCCTACCATTGTCTCCTACCATTGCCAATGAGGAGAATTAACATTTTTAGAGTCTGCTAAGACAGTGAAGAAGTCAGTCGTGAGTGTCTTAGAAGAAGATCTGGAGAGAGAGTTGGATAATTGAAGAAGGATTAGCGAGAGGAAGAGGAGTTAGCCAGAAGGACAAGAGTTAGGAAGAAGGATAAGAGTTGACTCTAGGAACAAGAGTGGTGCGACGAATAAGAGATAGGAAGAAGGATAAGAGTCAGCACGATAGAAAGACAAGAAGAAAAAGTAAATGTAAGTCAAAGGAAAAATTAAGTAAACCAAGAGACAACGGAAATAAAGGAAGTGAAGGTGAGGCAGAGGAATAAACAGGAGGCGACCTACGTGTGAGGATGTCTCAGGAGAGCTGCGCGATCACTAGAAAACTGAACGCAAAACACTGAATTACTCACAGAAACGAGGGGGTAACAAGGGGTAACTGCTACAAAATTCCAAAGTCAAACTCCATTCCTTCAGCAAAGCGTTAAGAGACCATACATGCAGGACTCGCCCAGCAATATTCCCCGCTCGAGGCAATAACAATGGGGAAACTCTCCTCCTTCTTCTTCCCCTTCCGAAGACTGTGGCGCTTGGGTATTGAGAACGGGGCCGTGATGCAGGACTACGAGGTCAACACGGACAGAGACCCGTTTGAAATCTATGTCCAACGCCAAAATTGTCACCAGGGGCCATAAGTGAAGCTGTCTCGCAATGCTCAAGCACTACCACCCTGAAGAGGTTTTTCAATAACACCCCGGGGCTTGGAATAAGGGGATACATGTTGAGAAACCGCAAGGGGGGTAACATGAAGGAGAGAGTTACCGCGTCAGAGTGGGAAAGCTGAAGCTGAAGGTATTCGGTGAACAGCGCCGCAAGTTTACGGTTGCGGTCTAATGGAAAAAGACAAGAATATGGCCGCCGTTTGATACGTAAAACGCTGGAGAATTTATGTGGTCGTGTTTGCGATAAAAATTTGTCCCGGTGAGAATGAAAGACGAGAAGATGAAAATATGTTTTGGAAGTTTGCCCGAGGATACCAGGAGTGTGTGTGGGTGTGTGAGGGAGAACCTGAGGGTGATAGAGAGTGTGAGGGTGAACTGTGAGGGTGATTTAAGGGTGTGAGGGAGAGGGGGGAAAGTTTCCCGTGAATGGAGAGTGTAAGGGTGAATCGTGAGGGTGATTTAAGGGTGTGAGGGAGAGGGGGAGAGTTTCCTGGCCTTCAGAGGGTAAAAGGAGGTGGAAATCAACAGGAGACAAAACTAATCTGATTAGTTCCTCGTGCTGAATGATACTAGGATACCTAACACAGTGTCAGGGAAGTGTGTATCAGGTACCTGTAGTGTCTACTACGTGGGTACCAGGTACCTGTAGTGTCTACTACGTGGGTACCAGGTACCTGTAGTGTCTACTACGTGGGTACCAGGTACTTGTAGTGTCTACTACGTGGGTACCAGGTACCTGTAGTGTCTACTACCCTAGTACCAGGTATTTGTAGTGTTTACTACGCGGGTATCAGGTACCTGTATTGTCTACTACGTGGGTACCAGATACCTTCAATGTCTACTACTCGTGTACTAGGTACCATTAGTTTTTACTACGTGAGTACCAGGTGCCTTCAGTGTCTATTATGTGAGTACCAGGTATCTTTAGTGTCTACTACGCGGGTACCAGGAACTTGTAATGTCTACTACGTGCCTACCAGGTACTTATATTATCTACTACGTGGGTACCAGGTACTTGTAGTATCTAGTACATGGGTACCAGGTACTCGTATCTACTACCAGGTAATGACTGAGGGCACGGATCATAATCCGGGACAGGCAGATTAGGTAAACAGCGATCCTTTCTTTGGCAAACACTCTCTGTAATACTCCCAGTTAAACACTACCAATAACAATGAAAAACCCGCGTCTACTAAACGCTAATGAAGATACCCACTAGGTAACACGCGGGGTCCGGGGTATTCAAGGCTGCACGCCCTCCACAGAGACGTAAGGTCCACTATACTCACTCGAACAGTAATATCGACAGGAGCTTCGGCGGGTTATTGGGGGAGGGGGAATATTTGCAGCGGGCAATTCTGTGCCTGCAGAGACCCGCTGTCGGACCCTCTCGCCGATAATCAATACTATCTTCACGGCCGCATGGACAAAATAGTCGCGCACTGCTTGTCTTGATGGAGGGTGAGCTGGAGAGAAGAGAGAGAGAGAGAGAGAGAGAGAGAGAGAGAGAGAGAGGCGGACATTACCGGCAAGCAAACACGAAGGAGAGGAGAGGGCAGGAGCCTCTAACGAAAGCACTTTGCTTGTTACGCCTCTGCAAGATTCATTCACAAGCAATTTAATCTCGTCTGTCACTCCTTGCAAGCACGCCTTTCTCTTATCACGGCTGCCCAGTTTTTCTCCTTTTTTTTTAACTTTCGCAGTTCTATTATTTGTTCTTAGTCGCGTTATCCGAATTCACAACTCGAGAACGGAGACCCGAGTGAACAGCAACAGTAACCATTTCATTATCAACAGTAAAATGGAAGCAAAAACAAACGGGAGATGATACTGGCAGAGCGAAGGATGGTGAGAAGAGCGCTGAATAAATGAAGGGAATGAGACAAGCTACCGGATAAATATGTGGAGGATCGTGGTTAAGAATCAGCTTGTGAGGTGAGAAATTAAAAATTAACGACGAAGAAAAGGAGAGAGAGGAAAACCCGAAGTAGAAATATGGTGAAGTTTGTTAAAGCTAAAAAAAAAAGAAGATGATAAAAGTCAGTGCAAATATTAAAAGAATAAGAAAAGGGAGACAAGGATAAGAATTTTACGAACACCAGAGTCTACAAAGAGAGAATATAGCGGTAATGGTGGGCGTGACTGTACTAGCTTCTTGGAACACTGCAAGGAGAGAGAGATACAGAGAGAGAGAGAGAGAGAGAGAGAGAGAGAGAGAGAGAGAGAGAGAGAGAGAGAGAGAGAGAGACGGAGTCAACAAAGAGAAGGCGATAAAGGATAAATCAAGGACTATTCCTACACGGGTGGAAGAACAAATCGTCATTAAGTGTAAAGCTCCGGGCTAGAGACTGAGAGTATTGCTAGGGGCAGCGGAGGTGACGTCGACCTCACACACACACACAGGCACGAACCTCCCTGCCTCTGTTATTGAACAAGCAAGCGCAAGGCACACTGTGAACCAGTGATAATGAGCAGCCTCTAGCAATGTCTGTGTGGGTCTGGAACAGTATCTGCGGGTGTGGAACCATGTCTGAGTGTGGGTGTGGAACAGTGTCTGTGTAGGTATGAAACAGTGTCTCTGTGGGGGCGGATCAGTGTCTGTGTGTGGGTGTGGAACAGTGTTTTACTCAGTTCTTTTAATTTGTAAGAACCTACAGGAGAGGAGCCATGCTCGTAGTGTCCCGTCTTCAATATTTTGCCCATCACAAGTTTGTAAAAATTACCAATGGTCGTGACACAGCTTCCTCTACCAGAGCATTCCAGTGATACACCACTCCCAGATATTTTTTTATAATCCCTCTCGTCTGCACTTTATTGCCTCACTTTACCACCGAGGTCTCCTTGTTACCCCTGATGCATGAATTAAGAAATCTTATCTACTCTTTCATGTCCTCTCATGACCTGAAATGTAGTTATCAATAGTGTATGTGGTTATCATGTCTCCTCCTGTCAGACAACGTTGTTATCTTTAATGTTTTCACTTTTTCATCGTAACTTATATTATTTTTGTAGTCATTAAGCAGCTCTCTGAAAATTTATAATTTGTTTTTTTTCTGGTGTGAGCACTACGTAATCGCTGCATATTATAAATTTGGTTAATACAAGATGTAAACACCTTTCTTAGCAAGCATTTCACCATACATACATTTAAAATCTATTTTATAGCTTGCCAGTGTAGCACACGAGGTTTTCACAATTTCATTTATATGATCATCCGGTCATTTGTCTTTGTTAATAACAACTCCTAGGTCTCTCTCTCTCTCTCTCTCTCTCTCTCTCTCTCTCTCTCTCTCTCTCTCTCTCTCTCTCTCTCCCTACCTATCTATCTATCTGATATTTCAATATTTTTTCCACAGTTTATATTCTTCATGTCGCCTTAATTCGCTTTCTTTCATTTCCTTTACAAGTTATTTATCTACATCAAATTCTGTCATCCGTCTATCACTCCATATGGTCCATTTATCCAGGTCATATTTACAGTCATTTTTGCATATACAGTTTTAATTCCTTCTAATAAATAATTTATATAAATAAAAAAACGCTACTGTGGCAAGTACAGATCCTTGTCACCCCACTAGCCACGTCTCCCCATGCAGATTTTTTCCCCTTACATAATTGTTCCCATTTTCCTCTCGAACAAAAAATGTCTCTCACCCACTGTAATATTTACCTTTAATTCCACCCACGTTTTTTAGCCTTTTAAGTGGAACTCCATCAAAGGTTTTCTTAAAGTCAAGATAAACACTCCATAACTCTGTTACACTGTCATAGTGACTGTGACAGTGTAACAGATGCGATATACCGGTATATGCAGATCGAAAACCAAATTATTTACCCATTAGTTTATTTTTATTCCGTGTGTGTTGACACAGTGTGTGTTGACACAGTGTGTGTTGACACAGTGTGTGTTGACACAGTGTGTGTTGACACAGTGTGTGTTGACACAGTGTGTGTTGACACAGTGTGTGTTGACACAGTGTGTGTTGACACAGTGTGTGTTGACACAGTGTGTGTTGACACAGTGTGTGTTGACACAGTGTGTGTTGACACAGTGTGTGTTGACACAGTGTGTGTTGACACAGTGTGTGTTGACACACTGTGCGCCATATTCCATTTTTCTACCTAATTTATCACCCAGTAGTGAAATATTAAAAATAAATCCGAAATGGTCAGCATTATTCTTGCACACATTCTGTTAAAGCCCAAGGTGGTATCCCATCTTTTAAAGCCCAAGGTGGTATCCCATCTGTTAAAGCCCAAGGTGGTATCCCATCTTTTAAAGCCCAAGGTGGTATCCCATCTGGTTCTGCTGCCTTGTTTCCGTCTCAGCATCCCAGTGATAATGTTTATACTTCCTCTTCATTTATTTCAGGATCTTTTAAATCACCTGTCTGGAATGTAAATCCACTACATTTAAAACTTCCTTCGTGAACATTCTCTGGAACTTTCTACTGAAAGTCTCTCAAACTTTCCCTCTTCTTCACTGATTTTCTCTGTCGTCATTTATTCTTTTGTATTCTGTGAAAAACACTTATTTTTTTTTTTTGACAAACTTTTCAACTAATTCCTTTTCAAAGTCTCGTTGTTCCCCCTCTTCGTGCGTTTATATTTTCATTTCTATCCTCCTTGAATCTCTGGTAAATTTATTGATTGTCTCGCGTCACCTATTGATTCCGAGACCTTCCAATAGTCTCCAACACTCTCCATTAAATCATTCTTTATTATTCCGCCTCATGGTTTTTTTTTTTGGTGGGGGGGATAAACTGTCCAATTCCATTTTCATATTTGTTACAGAATCTTTTGTACCGTTTACGCATATCTGTCCCTTGTAATATATTGCGTTATTTAATTTCTCTACAAGACTCTTTTAGAACATTGGATTTTCCTCTCTTAAAATCTATTCGTTCTTGTCAATCTCCTGAGTCGTATTCCACTTAATATGTTATTTCCAATAAAATATCATCGCGTTTTTCAAGTGGATTCAGACACTTTATGTTGAAAATTTCTTCCGCTGTTGGAGCAGAAACACTAAATCTAACATTGACGGTGTGTTGCTGTCTCTCATTCTTATCTTTCCTTTTGTATGTTGATTCACAAAAAACACATTTATTATATTATGGAAATCTATTGACTATTTACAATTCATCAGCTGGCCGATTTATTTATTAGTTAGAATCTCTAACTATGATAATTTTCTCCTTATATCAGTCACGTCTCACCAATAGATTCCTTATGATATTATCAATACCTCATATATTCTATTACATCCTTCTCTTTCACAAGTGTTATTTAATGGTGGAATGAATGTATTGACTTCTCGGAGCTCCTCATTCTTATTTTGTATTCTATCATTATTTTTTTTTATTTTTTTTTTAGTATTTTGGAGTTCAGTCTCCATAACTTGAATTTTTTTAACAATATTGTCAATCCTCTTCATTTTTCACCTACACTGTGTTTTCTCTACATTCAGTAATTTCAGTCATGCACAACTTCATTTAAGCTTTTCCCAGTTTGGCTTCAGTTAGACAAACTTTATCAGGTCTTTCCTTGTTGATAATATCTCTTACGTTCTAATTATTTAGAGATTACTCCACCTTTATTAGTTTATAAAATCTCCAGAAAAGACCTTTTTCTCAATATTTTCTTTTTATCCATTTCCATTTTTTGACTTTTTATCATCTATCATGTGCTCGTGTCTTAGAAAAAGCCATTTTGATAAGTTGGTACGATCTTGTTACTCTGTTAATAAAAATATAAAGACTATTTTTCCTCTTGTTCCATTTTTTTCTTGTAAACTTTGATGTGGATGCTGGTGATGCAACACAAAGCAATAGTCCACCATCATACTTTCACCCAGGAAGTCTTGGTGTCCAGTTTTTCTTAGGCTGTATGTCTAGCTGGAAGCATTTCCACCTCAATTCAATCCTGATTCAGCCTCTTAAAAGTGTTTATGGTATGTTTTATTTTCATTATATCCTACTTCTTAAGATCTTGTCTAATGTGTACATCGTAATAGTATTCCAACTTCTATATGTTCCTATCATTTTTTTTTTTTAACATTTCTTCTATATGCTTAATTGGTGTGTTATTTTAAGTGGCCTATGGATGTCTTTCTCATTTTTTTAATGTGCCTCTGTACCATTATGCTCTTGAAATCTCAAGTCCATAATGTATTTCTTGTGTGTAGGTGTAGAACACTATGCATGTGGGTGTGGAACACTATGTATGTGGGTGTGGAACACTATGTATGTGGGTGTGGAACACTATGCATGTGGGTGTGGAGCACTATGCATGTGGGTGTGGAACACTATGCATGTGGGTGTGGAACACTATGCATGTGGGTGTGGAACACTATGCATGTGGGTGTGGAACACTATGCATGTGGGTGTGGAACACTATGCATGTGGGTGTGAAGCACTATGCATGTGGGTGTGGAACACTATGCATGTGGGTGTGGAACAATAAAATATAAAAATGGTTGTAAGTATGACCATAATTTTTAAAGGGGTAGACCGGTAAGCCAGCGGAAGGTCTCGGTCAGATGACCAAAAGCTCCAACGGCGGGTCATCATCCGACTAAGACCCGCGTCAGGAAACACTTACCTAACCTGTGGAACAATATATGTGGGTGAGGAACAACCAACAGAGTACGTGTATGTGTGTGTGACAACACTACAACACAGTGTAATGTGTGTTGTTGTGTTGGGGACGAGAGCACTGCTCGTGTGGCCAGGGGTTTAACTTGTTTAATTCCTACTGATAGAAATGTAATTGTAAAGGTGACAGAATCTGGCGCGAGCGCTGTAAGTTTAGTCTGTTGCTGTGTGGGCACTGTTATTCACTAACTAGTTTTGACCTTCCCTTGTACCATCTTGTCCCCAGATAGGGGCAGGTTTATATGTTTGTCCAGATCGGCTGCCCAGTCGGTCTTCCCAATTGTAGCCCCCAAGATTTTGTTGACTTTAATTTTCCATTTCAACTTTCCAAGAAAGAACTGGATTTTATCAGGCTCTTGCATTCTTTTTACGAACAACGATTGATTCATTAACGACAAACATTTCCGGTTCCATTATTTTCCAAATACAGTTTTTATTCGGAGACTACAAAATAATGTAATACTAGTGTGTTGCACTGTGGGAACTGTAATTAGTGTGTTGCACTGTGGGAACTGTAATTAGTGTGTTGCACTGTGGGAACTGTAATTAGTGTGTTGCACTGTGGGAACTGTAATTAGTGTGTTGCACTGTGGGAACTGTAATTAGTGTGTTGCACTGTGGGAACTGTAATTAGTGTGTTGCACTGTGGGAACTGTAATTAGTGTGTTCCTCTGTCGGAATTATAATTAGTGTGTTGCTCTGTGGGAACTATAATACTAGTGTGTTGCTCTGTGGGTACTATAATACTAGTGTGTTGCTCTGTGGGAACAATAATACTAGTGTGTTGCTCTGTGGGTACTATAATACTAGTGTGTTGTTCTGTGGAAGGTTTAATTTTTGTGTGCTGTGGGGAAGGAACTGAAATTCTTCTGAAGAAGGGAAGGAGTAGGTGCTTCCTGAGGAGGAGAAGTAGTAGTAGGAGAATTAGGAGTAGGTGCTGCCTGAGGACATTTTTCCTGACGATAATCATGGTAATAAGAAGGATGATTGTCCTGAGGAGACGATGGATCAGGCAGCTTCCTGTAAAGATTATTATTTATACGTAGCTCTGTACCAGTGTGGGTCATTATGGAACAGAACCGGTGAAGGCTCGATCTTCCGTCCGCTAATCGCGAGACAGATAGACAGACAGACACACACAAACACACACACACAGTGTATTCATAGAGCTGAGCTTCATGGTAAGAGAGTCCGGAAGGGCTGCAGTTGATAAAGAGGAGAATATATATGGTCGGGGGAATGGTGGTTGTCGGAAGCTTTTAACATCTTCCAAGATGAAAATGAAAGTGTTCATCCGAGGCTGGAGGCTGAGAGAAGATAGTGATGAAAGACGTAACAATAACCTGGAGAAAGGTAGGGCGAAAGGTGGTGGTGAGAGAGAATGAGAGTTATTAGAAAGTACGAAATCATTCCAAAGAATGAAACATTACAGATAAGATGGTTTAACCATAAGAGGATCAAACAGACTGTCTCTTCTATCTGACTCACAAATTCCATTTTTTAAATTTTAATTAACCATTATTGGAAACACCATTATATTGCCTTTCACACAAGAGAAGGGAAGAATATAACTAGCAAGAGAAAGTTACAGAACAATGAGAGAAGAGAAGAGGTTAAGCCTCTCATTTATTCTAAAGTTATTACAAATATTCTGCTACAAGAAGCTCATGCTATGGTACATAGTGATAATTACTTACGAAGTACATAACAGCTAGAAAGACACAACATTTATACTGAGTTGTGTAATAGAAAGGAACAGCCCAATGATAGAGTGCAACGTGGATGAATGGTAAAAGTCAGAGCTTTCTGAATAGCTTCGAGAAATCTAATAACATCAGATTAAATGACCATTACAGGTTCTAAGTCCATATGAGGACGCAAATGTCGTAGTGAAGACAATACTGAAGGAACCACAAACGTTGTCCCAGAAAAAGTTAGCTCCGCCTCTTTCTTCATAAGACTTATTTACAACGACCATGAGTATCATTCCTGAAGTTCTCCGTGGTGGTATATTTTACACTACTATGTGGGATTTTATCCTTGAAATTGTGCTGTAGAAAAAAATAAAAGTAACCACCGATATTTTTGGCTCCGTGATAATTATTCTACACTTTTTATAATATTTTCTCCAGAGGCCAATAATAGACTCCCTCGTAATTTAGATATTCCCAAGGGGGATACCTTTAAGGGGTTACTTTTTTTTTTTTTTACCTTCCTGCAAGGTTTTCTTTTATACCTTGAGAATATATCTTCCTATCGGCTTCAAATTTGCAATGCTGGTAAACTATAACTAGGATAGGATTCATGAAACTATTGGCACCTTGTAGGTGCCCTCTCGGCAATTTTCTATAGCCTTTCCTAGTTTTGGTTTCCATGTGATGACCTGAGAATGCCTCTTCTGGTCGGCTTCAAACTTTCATCGCCAGTCTTTCCTAATTAGAAGATCGCTGGGAATGTTATTAGTGTGTATTAGTGTAAATTTCACAATTCTACTTGCACCTGATGCATTAATTTTTCCATGAAATATATTAATGGCCAGGATGATACCCAATATGTTTAGGTTCCCCCACATACAAATTCCCCCAATATGCTCGCATAGTTCATAAACTTGGGATTTTTGGTTCCCCAACAATAGGTGAAGAATGTCGCCTTTGCCGCGCTTCAAACTTTGAGGTGTTGTGGGCGTTTAGTTAAAGGAAGATCCGCGCTCATTTTGGATTATAGTTTGCCAATATGTTGTGCAGTGTCAGATCTGCAACAACAACGATGACAACATGGCGACCAGCGTCAATACGACGGTCAGTGTGGGGATCACCAACAGCCTGGCTGGTCAGAGACCGTGATACGTCCTCAGTATGACAGCCACTGTGATGTCTAGTAATTTTTTTTAATACTGTGGAATTTCTGAAAGTGATAGGTAGTGAAATGCGGGTGTTAATATCCGTAGACTTTATCAAAAACTTGCACTCGCATATCTCTACCTGAAGTCTACCTGGAGGCTGTTACTGCTGGATATATGCAAGGATATATCCACTTAAGGATGTATATCTGTGTGTATATACTCTGATAGCTTACTTTAATCCTTGTTTTAGAGAGTAAACAATCCTTGACCGATAGTGCTTAAAAAAGTTCTTTTTTTACGAAAAAAAAATATTTTTTTTTTTCAATTAAAACACTGCAGGTCATGCGAAGTCGATAGGCTTCAAACCTAATAAACCAAGACACCAACCAGAACTAAATGTCATAAAATTATACTCACAAACTGGAAATAAAAGCTGGACGAGGTTTCCTTCCTTGCAGTGCCATTATCAGGTGGCTACTTGATAAGACATTCCACGATATACCAACCATTGATAAATCTTGCAACAGCACAGCTCACTTTGTGAAGCCTCCCACAATATCACAGTCAATGTGAAGCCTCTTACAATATCACAGTCAATGTGAAGCCTCCTATAATATCACAGTCACTGTGAAGCCTCTTAAAATATCACAGTCACTGTGAAGCCTCTTACAATATCACAGTCACTGTGAAGCCTCTTACAATATCACAGTCACTGTGAAGCCTCCTATAATATCACAGTCACTGTGAAGCCTCTTACAATGTCACTGTTACTGTGAAGCCTCTTACAATGTTACTGTGAAGCCTCTTACAATGTTACTGTGAAACCTCCCACAATATCAGTCACTGTTTAATTGGCAGACATTGTTATCATAATTATTATTGTCGTTAACGGTATTTCCTTAAGCATTATTATTATTATTATTATTATTATTATTATTATTATTATTATTATTATCGTCTTATATGCAATTACACCTTCCTCGTTATCAAGTTTCTGTCACACCTTCAGCCATGCCATCAATACATACTGATAACTTGTGCTCCACAACACACACACACACATACACAAAGGTTTGCAACAAGACTAGTCCCAGAGCTAAGGGTAATCCCCCTCGAAGAAAGGTTAAGGAAAATCCGCCTGACGACACTGGAGGACAGGAGGGTTAGGGGAGATATGATAACGACATACAAAATACTGAGAGGAATTGACAGGGTGGACAGAGAGAGGATGTTCCAGAGTTGGGACACAGAAACAAGGGGTCACAATTGGAGGTTGAAGACTCAGATGAGTCAAAGAGATGTTAAGAAGTATTTCTTTAGTCATAGAGTTGTCAGGAAGTGGAATAGTCTGGCAAGTGACGTAGTGGAGGAAGAAACCATACATAGTTTTAAGACGAAGTATGATAAAGCTCAGGGAGTAGGGAAAGAGAGGACATAATACCGATCAGTGAAGAGGCGGGGTCAGGAGCTTTGTCTCGACCCCTGCGACCACAAATTAGGTGAGTACACAACACACACACACACACACCTACTATGCAGTAACTCTCAACTCACCATCCTGCAGTCATTACCAAGGCTCCTGTTGTGTTAATGACTCCCTCATCAGAGGCGGCTATCACGTCATTGATTCCCTATCACCTGCAGTGTCCTGACCTCTCCCCCGTCTTAATCTCCCCCGTCTTAACCTCATCCGTCTTAACCTCCCCCGTTTTAACCTCGTCCATCGTAACCATTTTCACCATAACCACCCACGTGTTGGCTGCCTTCAGTCAGAAAACAGGCAGCAATCAGTGGGCGGCGGCAGCGCATCGATCAGTATATATGTAAGAGGCTCTAGCAGTGAGCGGGGTCTGTGTATATATGTAAGAGGCTCTAGCAGTGAGCGGGGTCTGTGTATATATGTAAGAGGCTCTAGCAGTGAGCGGGGTCTGTGTATATATGTAAGAGGCTCTAGCAGTGAGCGGGGTCTGTGTATATATGTAAGAGGCTCTAGCAGTGAGCGGGATCTGTGTATATATGTAAGAGGCTCTAGCAGTGAGCGGGGTCTGTGTATATATGTAAGAGGCTCTCAGCAGCGTTTTATAATGCGTATCATGCGAGTACAGAATCTTGCGTCATTTCAGACGCACAAAAGTATTAGCAAATTATACACGCCCTGAAGATGTAAACAAGACGACGCAGCTATTTGTCATTATCATTTTTATTGTCGATTTGTGAAATGTTCCAGCCAGCTTAGTGATATTTTTGTCTTCTCTATATGGAACTGTGTCAAGGATATATTTCAGGTCGGGCGAGCTGAGTGGTGCAGTAATTCTTCGTGGGGCGAAGTAGGTTGTCAGCCACTCAGCTACCCTTCCTGTCCTAATAAAATACTTTCATTAGGACAACGATTCAAACCACGGTACGGGTGGGATTGAACTCTCGGCAAGTGAGTGGTAAAACTCCAGGCCAGTGCGTAACGATTCGCTCAGTGTAGAGCTTTAATCATGTCAGACTTCGTTAGGCTATAACGTTGACTCAAAAACCAAGCTTGTCCTTCGAGTTCCAACTGTCTTCATCCAGCGGTGAAGACCAGAGACAAGCGAAGTCTGCCGAGGTGCGTAAGCCAGACAAAGGATCATTAAGCCAACAAGGAAGGGGCAGCCCAAAGGCAACATGTTGGTGTAGTCTGTGGAACTCCTGCTGTGATAGGAGCAATGGACTGAGACAGAGGGAAGGTAATGGGAGGGGTGAGACATGAACAAGAACTATATGAAAGGCGAGGTTGGCGTACGTCTATTGTAATGTACGAGACCTGGGAGCAACCCGCTGGGGAAGAGAGATAAAAAGAAGCAAGGATTTGGAGAAGAGAGAGACGGGGGTAAAACACTTTTGGAGAGGTTAGTTTTAGATGAGTTTATTCCTTGTTCAGACGACCGTCGCTTGGATAGACCAAATCTTGTTTATTCTAAATCAAAACGTAGCCTAAAAACACTCCTGAATCACTAGTCAGCGAGGTCCAACAAGACTCCATCCCCTACACTTAACCCGAAATTCTCCGGCCCGCAGTTTCTGAGAGAAACATTATATCAACCCAGCCCACAGACTTTTTCTTTTTTTGAGGACTTCTAGAACAAGCACAGACATTGAAGCTTGGCAAAACTACGATCAGCTGTGGCGAGAAGCGACTCTTCTCTCTCTCTCTCTCTCTCTCTCTTACTATTTTTTTTGTACTAGCGCAGGAGCAGACATTCTTGAAGCATTGCTTGAGTGTACTACATACATGGCACTGGATCTAAGTTAATATGCATGACAACTGATGGAGCGCCAGCAATGGTTGGAGAAAAGAAAAGTGTCGTGGCTCTGCTTCTAAATCACTTAGAAAATGCACGAAGAGTAAATTAAGAAACCGGCTGACTAATGCCCATTTACATGACATCTTGCATCTGGTGTCTTCCAGCCTGCCACCTAATATTGAGAGAGTGTCGAGCGAAAAGCAACACCGTGTGTCACACTAACTGCTATTAGACAGGGAGAGATGGGTGAGGGTATGTTCACTACCAGTGACTCAAATTAAGTTACGTTCAGTAGACATAATATTGCTTAATTCAATTTATAAATATATGTCAAAGTTTAGTATGTATTATTATTATTACCTCTATTTTTTAACTATGGCCATAGGTGTGGCCCGCCATCCTCTCACAGACATGGATCCTGGCCCCTATGCAGTACAAGGTTGCCCACCCCTGACCCACCCCTGACCCACCCCTGACCTACTTCACAAAACAATTCCTCTCGTCAGACCTCATATCCCCACTTCTCACTCTCAATGGATCTATCAAGAAAGAGAGGCATCGACAGAGAGGCACAGTGGAGTACTGTATTGACGGAGGTAGAGGTAACTAGAGTAAGGAAGTATAGAGACCTACGGTGTGGCTGTAGCACGAGTGGCCACGGTGTGAGAAATGGTCAGGAAGAGACTGAGAAACATCTGGCCACAGCAACAGACAGATCTGGTCTGATAGGCACTAGGAAAGACCTGGTCACATTGAGGGACATATATTGCCAGGGAGGGATTACAAAACACTTGGCCACGGTGAGGTAAAGACAAGCTATCATATTTTTTTAGTGCTGCTCCACAAATGTTACAACACTAGAGGACATCCTCCCAACCAAATCACAGAGCTGGTCTTTAGTGTCGGTCACTTTAGAACAATAAATCCTCTTCCATCCCACTATTATTTCAGTTTTCTCGCCTAATTTGAGTAATGCGTATAAAAGCATAATCCGTGCGCTGCCAGCCCTTCACTTTCACTGTGATCACAGAATGTTACAGTGATTACAGGGAGACCTTGTAGGCTTTAACCTAATAATGTGAGGGAACATCAATTCAATATGACTTTCCAAGGGAAGGGCGCCTCGAAGCCAGCTCTTCATCCAAGGAACTGAAGCTTACACCTGTTTCCTTATTTCTCAGGCGCTATGACAATAATAATAATAATAATAATAATTTATAATAATAATAATTTATAATAATAATAATAATTTATAATAATAATAATAATAATAATAATATATAATAATAATAATTTATAATAATAATAATTTATAATAATAATTTATAATAATAATAATAATATTAATAATTTATAATTTATAATAATAATGATAATTTATAATAATAATAATAATAATAATTTATAATAATATATTATTATTATTATTATTATTTATAATAATAATAATTTATAATAATAATAATAATAATGATAATTTATAATAATAATAATTTATAATAATAATATATTATTATTATTATTTATAATAATAATTTATAATAATAATAATAATCTATAATAATAATATTAATAATATTATTATTATTATTATAAATTATTATTATTATTATTATTATAAATTATTATTATTATTATTATTATAAATTATTATTATTATTATTATTATAAATTATTATTATTATTATTATTATAAATTATTATTATTATTATTATTATATTATTATTATTATTATAATTATTATTATTATTATTATTATAATTATTATTATTATTATTATTATAAATTATTATTATTATTATTATTATAAATATATTATAATTATTATAAATTATTATTATTATTATTATAAATTATAAATTATTATTATTATTATTATAATTATATATTATTATTATTATATAATTATTATTATTATTATTATTATTATAAATTATTATTATTATTATTATTATTATAAATTATTATTATTATTATTATTATAAATTTTATTATTATTATTATTATTATTATTATAATTATTATTATTATTATTATTATTATTATAAATTATTATTATTATTATTATTATTATTATTATTATAAAATTATTATTATTATTATTATTATAAATTATTATTATTATTATTATTTTTATTATTATTATTATAAATTATTATTATTATTATTATTATAAATTATTATTATTATTATTATTATAAATTATTATTATTATTATAAATTATTATTATTATTATTATTATTATTATAAATTATTATTATTATTATAAATTATTATTATTATTATAAATTATTATTATTATTATTATAAATTATTATTATTATTATTATTATAAATTATTATTATTATTATTATTATTATAAATTATTATTATTTATTATTATTATTATTATTATTATTATTATTATAAATTATTATTATTATTATTATTATAAATTATTATTATTATTATTATTATTATAAATTATTATTATTATAAATTATTATTATTATAAATTATTATTATTATAAATTATTATTATAAATTATTATTATTATAAATTATTATAAATTATTATTATAATAGTATTGTTTTTATTATTACTATTATTATTGCTGATATTTCTTTCCCACACATTTCGTAAAATCTCTACAATGTTATTAGTAACAACGTCGTAAATAACACGATGTCTGTTCTACGAAGATGCTTTCGTCCGTCATTCATATCGAGTTTTTAAATCAGGAGAACTGAGGGAGCATTTAGCAGCAGTGATGTGACAGTGATGAGGCAGTGATGAGACAGTTAGCAGCAGTGATGAGGCAGTGAGACTGACCGTCACTGAGACACGCAAACAACACATTACTGACTTCTGTCTGACACTACATTCGTGTACACACACACACACACTCACACACAAACTTTTTCAAGAAAGGAGAGAGACACGAGGCACTAAACTACAGACCAGTGCCACTGACGTGTATAGTATGCAAAGTCATGGAGATTATCAGGAGGAGAGTGGTGGAGCACCTAGAACGGAACAAGCTTATAAATGACAACCAGCATGGATTCAGGGAAGGAAAATCCTGTGCCACAAACCTACTGGAGTTTTATGACAAGGTAACGGAAGTAAGACACGAGAGAGAGAGAGGGGTGGGTAGATTACATTTTCTTGAACTGTAAGAAGGCCTTTGACAAGAAATTAGTGCAAATGCTAGAGGATCAGACACACATAACAGGAAGGGCAATGGATAAGATACCTGACAGGAAGGCAACAACGCGTCATGGTACGTGACGAGGTGTCAGAGTGGGCGCCTGTGACGAGCGGGGTTCCACAGGGGTCAGTCCTCGGACCAGTGCTATTTTTGGTATATGTGAATGACATGACGGAAGGGATAGACTCTGGAGTGTCCCTGTTTGCAGATGATGTGAAGTTAAAAAGGAGAACTAAATCGGATGAGGATCAGACAGGACTACAAAGAGACCTGGACAGGCTGGAAGACTGATCCAGCATCCGGCTCCTCGAATTTAACCCGCCAAATGCAAAGTAATGAAGATCGGGGAAGGGCAAAGGCGACCGCAGACAGAGTATAGGCTAGGTGGCCAAATACTGCAAACCTTACTTAAGGAGAAAGATCTCGGGGTGAGTATAATACCGAGCACATCTCCAGAAGCACACACCAACCACATTACTGCTGCAGCATATGGGCACTTGGCAAACCTGAGAATAGCGATTCGATACCTCAGTAAGAAATCGTTCACGACTCTGTACACCGTGTACGTCAGTCCCATACTGGAGTATGCAGCACCAGTTTGGAACCCACACCTGGTAAGCACGTCAAGAAATTAGAGAAAGTGCAAAGGTTTGCAACAAGACTAATTCCAGAGCTAAGGGTAATCCCCTTCGAAGAAAGGTTAAGGGAAATCGGCCTGACGACACTGGAGGACAGGAGGGTTAGGGGAGACATGAAAACGACGTACAAAATACTGCGAGGAATTGAAAAGGTAGACAGAGACAGGATGTTCCAGAAATAGGACACAGAAACAAGGGGTCACAATTGGAAGTTGAAGACTCAGATGAGTCAAAGGGATGTTAGGAAGTATTTCTTTAGTCATAGAGTTGTCAGGAAGTGGAATAGTCTGGCAAATGGCGTAGTGGAGGCAAGAACCATACATAGTTTTAAGACGAGGTATGATAAAGCTCATGGAGCAGGGAGAGAGAGGACCTAGTAGCGATCAGAGAAGAGGCGAGGCCAGGAGCTTTGTCTCGACCCCTGCAACCACAAACAGGCGAGTACAAATAGGTGGGTACACACACACACATACACACACAAAACACTGAAGACGGACCACCACAAACATTAATTTGCTGCTACAGCCTTAAATAGGTTAACACTAATAGCCAATCACAAGTAGGCAATCAAAAATAGGCAATGCGAAAATGATACGTTAATCACAAAAGAATAATAACAAGTAAATAATCACAAGAGGATAATGACAAACACAAGGGAGAGTGAGAGGGATGAGTGGGATCCTCCAAGGCCCAAATCTGGGACCATAAACACTTATAATACTCCCTTAACCAAGGAGAATAAGGCACAGTACCGTGACTGGAACAATACTCAAATATCCCGTTAATGGTGTATTGTGTACACTCTAAAAGACCTGTTCCAGGTGACTGACTTACGTCTGTTTGAAAAGGATTTAAGGCTGGAGGAGAGACAACACCTGTGATCAAAACAAGTAGCTACTCGAGTCCAATCCTCACCTTTTGTATTTAATGAAGGGCTTACCCCTGTGCAGGTCAGTCAGCACAAGGAGTGGGAGGAGGCTCGATCCTCCGCCTGCAAATCGTAGCCCTGTCTTCCAGTGAGGGTGTTGGTAATTGCAGGATTGTTTTGCTTCTGTAATATAACTACTGCTTATGAAGCGTAGAAAAGAATACAGTACAGACTGGTAAGGATAAAACTGCAAGTACCAAATAAAAATTTATAGGAACTAAGAGTGAACATTACACCGAAGATATCGTTGGAGGCTCATGTCACCTCACCTTATTTCGGTACGTTATGCAAGGCCGATCAACCGAAGGACCGCTGCAGGAACCTAAATAGTCAAGACAATATATACAACAAGGCCGGAAGTTGGAAGAACATGCATTACCAGCAAGATGCTAACACTTCATCTCACAGATATAGAAGACGGTGAAAGTCTAAAGGTCAGCAAAAATCTCAGTCCAGAAATTGCGAAGAATGTGCTAGATGGAGAGACTAAAGAAAAATGAACTTAGCAACCTTAGAAGAAGAGCAAACGACCCGGGAAGACAAAAGACTTTCAGAGGGATTGATAAGAGTCTGACATGGGAAGAATAAAAAAAAGAGCACATGACTGGAGGCTAGCAACAGATGTGTATCAAAGATGTAAGATAGTGCTTCTTCAACCTTGTTTTTAGTGTATGTAGTGTGTGTTATATGGCTATGAGGGCTGAGTAGTGACCTACATATATATATATATATATATATATATATATATATATATATATATATATATATATATATATATATATATATATATATATATATGTATATGTATATATATATATATATATATATATATATATATATATATATATATATATAATGTATATACATGTCTCGCATTTCTCAGGGTGAAATGTGTTTATTAAAAAGTACGGAATATAAATACGAAGGAAGGTAGGCACTCCAGGGATGACGAGGGGACCAGAGTGTCAATATTATTCTTCAGTATTGTCAGGGAAAACTTGTACGATTTTTTTATGACGTGGCTGGAAGGTTTTGCTTGAGGGGATGTAAGACTTTTGTAGAGATGGAAAATGACCTCAGTGGTCCTTACCTGTAGGATTACTTCCTTCATCCACTCATTTCTCTCTCGCCTTCTCTCTCTCTCTCTCTCTCTCTCTCTCTCTCCTCTCTCTCTCTTCTCTTTTTATTTATATATATATATATATATATATATATATATATATATATATATATATATATATATATATATATATATTTATATATAGTATATATATAGTATATATATTTATACTATATCTCAAAACACACACACACACACACACACACACACACACACACACACACACGGGTTAATCCACACACAGAACTACGCTCTATAATGCGGACACAATTTCCCTGAGTATAGCCAAGAGAGACACCAGTAATTCGGTTAAACTCTACAACGACTGGATATCACTTTAATATTCCTCTAACTATCATAGAGTCTTTTTTTGCATTTGCCATTAGTAGGGCAGCCCAGGCACCGCAATAAAAGCAAATGGAAAATTGTCCAATACTCATAAATCCGAGGTGCGGCGGGCTGTATCCTGGTAGAACTACAGGCTGTATCCTGGTAGAACTACAGGCTGTATCCTGGTAGAACTACAGGCTGTATCCTGGTAGAACTACAGGCTGTATCCTGGTAGAACTACAGGCTGTATCCTGGTAGAACTACAGGCTGTATCCTGGTAGAACTACAGGCTGTATCCTGGTAGAACTACAGGCTGTATCCTGGTAGAACTACAGGCTGTATCCTGGTTGAACTACAGGCTGTATCCTGGTAGAACTACAGGCTGTATCCTGGTAGAACTACAGGCTGTATCCTGGTAGAACTACAGGCTGTATCCTGGTAGAACTGCAGGCTGTATCCTGGTAGAACTACACTCTGTATCCTGGTAGAACTACAGGCTGTATCCTGGTAGAACTACAGGCTGTATCCTGGTAGAACTACAGGCTGTATCCTGGTAGAACTACAGGCTGTATCCTGGCCGAACTACAGGCTGTATCCTGGTAGAACTACAGGCTGTATCCTGGCCGAACAACAGGCTGTATCCTGGTAGAACTACAGGCTGTATCCTGGTAGAACTACAGGCTGTATCCTGGTAGAACTACAGGCTGTATCCTGGTAGAACTACAGGCTGTATCCTGGTAGAACTACAGGCTGTATCCTGGTAGAACTACAGGCTGTATCCTGGTAGAACTACAGGCTGTATCCTGGTAGAACTACAGGCTGTATCCTGGTAGAACTACAGGCTGTATCCTGGTAGAACTACAGGCTGTATCCTGGTAGAACTACAGGCTGTATCCTGGTAGAACTACAGGCTGTATCCTGGTAGAACTACAGGCTGTATCCTGGTAGAACTACAGGCTGTATCCTGGTAGAACTACAGGCTGTATCCTGGTAGAACTACAGGCTGTATCCTGGTAGAACTACAGGCTGTATCCTGGTAGAACTACAGGCTGTATCCTGGTAGAACTACAGGCTGTATCCTGGTAGAAGTATAGGCTGTATCCTGGTAGAACTACAGGCTGTATCCTGGTAGAACTACAGGCTGTATCCTGGTAGAACTGCAGGCTGTATCCTGGTAGAAGTATAGGCTGTATCCTGGTAGAACTACAGGCTGTATCCTGGTAGAACTACAGGCTGTATCCTGGTAGAACTACAGGCTGTATCCTGGTAGAACTGCAGACTGTATCCTGGTAGAACTACATGTTGTCTCCTGGTAGAACTATAGGCTGTATCCTGGTAGAAGTACAGCCTGTAGCCTGGTAGAACTACAGGCTGTAGCCTCGTACAACTACAGGCTGTAGCCTCGTACAACTACAGCCTTGTAGAACTACAGGCTGTATTCTGGTAGAACCACAGGCTGTATCCTGGTAGAATTACAGACTGTAGCCTGGTAGAACTACAGAGTGTATCCTGGTAGAACTACAGACTGTAGCCTGGTAGAACTACAGACTGTATCCTGGTAGAACTACAGCTGTATCTTGGTAGAACTACAGCTGTATTTTGGTAGAACTACAGACTGTAGCCTGGTAGAACTGCAGGCTGTATCTTGGTAGAACTACAGGCTGTATCTTAGTAGAACTACAGACTGTATCCTGGTAGAACTACACTCTGTATCCTTGTAGAACTACAGACTGTAGCCTGGTAAAACTACACTCTATATCCTGGTAGAACTACAGGCTGTAGCCTGGTAGAACTACACACTGTAGCCTGGTAGAACTACACTCTGTATCCTGGTAGAACTACAGACTGTATCCTGGTAGAACTACAGACTGTATCCTGCCATTACTATTTAGCTACCTGGAGTATATCTGGAGAGTGTTCCGGGGGTCAACGTCCCCCGCGGCGAGGTCCAAGACCAGAACTCCGGGTGGATCAGTGCCTAATCAACCATACTGTTACTGCTGGCCGCACGCAGTCCAGCGTACGAACCACACCCCGGTCAGGAACTGACTTTAAGAACCTATCCAGTTCCCTAGTGAAGACAACAATGAGTCTATTGGTAATCCTTCCTTACGTATGATATAAGACTGTTGAATGGTCTTGGGTCCTTTACGTTTATTGTGTTATTAGTGTACTAATGGCACCCTTGCACCGTCTGCATAGCCCCTTGATTTCGGTTTAAATTATCATGAATCTCTCTCGCCTGCTTTCCAGGGACGTATAACGTTCCCATTTATTAAGGTGTTTGACTAAACATATACGTGCAGTAAAGGTTCTCTCTATAGTCTCTAGATCTGCAATTTCGTCTGCCTTGAAAAGAGTTGTTATTGTACAGCAGGATTACAGCCTAGAGAGAACAAGTGACTTAAAGAGAATCATCATTCCATTGGTATTCTGTGTTGAAGGTTTTCATTATCCATCCCGTAAGTTTCCTCGCGGTTGTGATGATGTTTTGATCCTATTAAGCGAGAGCCTCTGACATTATCACTAAGTCCTACACGTTTGTTTTTCGCTCTACTGTATATAGTTAGAACACGGTTTATAATTATTTCTAGCTTTTATTTTCTTAGTTTTTTTCAGAGCAGAGTAACTGAAATTTGTCCTCATTAAACTTCTTATTGTTTCCTGCGGCCCACTGGAACACTTTGTTTATATCAACTTGGAGATTTTCTGTGTCCTCGATGGATGCCACACTCATGAAGATTCTAGTATCGTCTGCAAAGGATGACACGGCGCTTTGATTTATGTTCCTGTCCATGTCAGATGTGAGAATGAGGAAAAAGATGGGGATGAGTACTGTACCTTGGGGAACACAGCTTTTCACTGTGGTTGACTTACTTACTTCTGTTGATTAATACTATGGTTCCTTTTTTTTAAGAAAGCTGAAAATCCATCTTCCCACTTTTCCAGTTATTCATTTTACAGGCACTTTGCCCGCGATTACGCCATGGTCGCACTTGTCGAAGGCTTTTGCAAAGTCTGTACATACCACACCTGTATTTTGCTCTTCTTCCAGTGCATCCAAGACC
Organism: Cherax destructor; assembly: GCA_009830355.1. Classification (NCBI taxonomy): domain Eukaryota; kingdom Metazoa; phylum Arthropoda; class Malacostraca; order Decapoda; family Parastacidae; genus Cherax; species Cherax destructor. The sequence goes on along the minus strand of WNWK01002151.1, from coordinate 17,085 downwards.
ATATCTCAGTTTGTCCAATAGTTGCGAGAGGCAGCTACTGGACACGCGGGACTACTGCTACTGACCTGGGTTGTGCAGTCGTTGTGAAGCCGTGTGGTTAGCGATCTTGCTTCTTAAAACTCAAAGACTACTATAATATGGGAGGTTAGGGCTATAGGTATATAGTTATATTTCATTGCTTTGCTGCCATCTATGTGGAGTGGAACTGTACCCGTTGTTTCTAACGACTGCTGGATGGGTACAGAACTACAGGCTGTATTCTGCCAGAACTACAGGCTGTATTCTGCCAGAACTACAGGCTGTATTATGCCAGTCTCGGTCTGTCGTCTGTTACTAGTCCTCTGATAGTCTTACCGTGTTTTTCATGGTCTGAGAAGGCCTTATAGTGTCTTATTGAAAGTTGTGTTTATAGGGCTTTGTACTACGAAAATGTCCCCCTCCTTCATTAGGGAAACCCCTGTCATTAAGAAACCCCTGTCATTAAGAAACCCCCTGTCATTAAGAAACCCCCTGTCATTAAGAAACCCCCTGTCATTAAGAAACCCCCTGTCATTAAGAAACCTCCTTCATTAAGAAAGCCCCTTCATTAAGGAAACCCCCTGTCATTAAGAAACCCCTGTCATTAAGAAACCCCTGTCATTAAGAAACCCCATGTCATTAAAAAACCTCCTTCATTAAGAAAGCTCCTTCATTAAGAAAGCTCCATCATTAAGAAAGCTCCTTCATTAAGAAAGCCCCTTCATTAAGGAAGCCCCTTCATTAAGGAAGCCCCTTCATTAAGGAAGCCCCTTCATTAAGGAAGCCCCTTCATTAAGGAAGCCCCTTCATTAAGGAAGCCCCTTCATTAAGGAAACCCCCTGTCATTAAGAAACCTCCTTCATTAATAAAGACCCTTCATTAAGGTTGTAGATGAGGTTTTCTACTAAGAGAAGCCCTCGGTGGTTTCAGTAAAGCGGAGGAGGTTGGGAGGGAGGCTTCACACTGAGAAGCCTCCGGTGGCTTCATTAAAGTGTTAAAGGTGCTAGTAGGAAGCTACACTCGGGGTTTATTAAATTCGTAATGTAGGTCTGAGAAGACTGGTGGTAGTGGTGGTGGCGGTAAGGGTGGTGGCAAGGGTGGTGGCGGTAAGGGTGGTGGCAGGGATGGTGGTGTTGGTGGTGGTGGTGGTAGTGCTGGTGGCAGGGGTGGTAGTGGTGGTGCTGGTAGTGGTGGTTGTTAGTGGTGATTGAGGTGGTAGTGGTAGTAGTAGTGGTGGAGGTTGTGGTGGTGATTGGGGTGGTGGTAGTGGTAGTAGTGGTGGTAATGGAGGTGAAGGTGGTGGCTGGTTGTTGTATCCTACCCTCGTCTCCAAGAGTGCCAGGAGACGTGTGCCAGAGGTCTGGGTCTAAGTAATCCTCTTAGCATGCAGGACGCTAGCAACAACAGCCTGAGCAGTCAACAAGCCAGGCATCAAGGCCGAGCTGCCAAGCCAGCAGTCACAGGCACGGCAAAGCCACCTGTTTACCGGCTTTGAAGACGAATATAAAAATTAACTCATTTAACTCACTCCAAAAGTTGAATAAACTAATTCTACTTTTTAATTAAAACCTAACTGCAAGTGAGTCTGTTTTTCAGAATAAACATCTCAAGAGGGTTTTATTCTTTTTTATTCCGTTATGTATGCGTTTATCCAATTTCCCTCCCCCCTCTCCATCCCCTTCCCCTCCTCCTGGATTTTGTGTAGAGAAAAATGCGAATTTTGAGCTCGGCGAATTTTGAGTCTGAATAGAAGGCGTCTCGGTTTATTTTTCTCCGTTGATATTTCGAAAAAGGTTTACGAGGGAGGCGGTTATATGCAGCAGCTATTTTGGCAATGAAAATAACCTGAAAAATTCTAGAGTCGAGGCAAGAGTTTGGAATTTGTAGCTTGCGAGGTGTTGTGTGTGTGTTTTGCGTTTGCTGTGGGGTCGAGGCTCGGCTCCTGGACCACTTTCTTATCATACCTCCTCTTGAAGCTGTGTATTGAATTTGCCTCCACCACTTCATCCAGGTCATTCCACTTTTCATCCACTCTGAGATTAAACAAACTCTTCCTTTCAACACTAAGGCTCATCTGAGTCTTCAGCTTCCACCTGTGTTCCCTTGATCCTGGTCCACTTTATTCAATCTGTCTCTCTCTTCCCTAATTATCTCTCTTAGCATTTTGCACGTTGTAATAATGTCTCCCCCTTGCCTTTGTCTCCCTCAGGGTCGTCAGGTTTTATTCCTTCAACCTCTCCTCATAATGAGCATCTCTCTGTTCTAGTACTAGCCTGGTTGCAAGCCAAAAAAAATATATATATATATATATATATATATATATATATATATATATATATATATATATAATAATCAAGACAACCACTTTGAAAAATAGAGGAATTCCAAGCGCTTTCGTGTCTACTCACATTATCAAGGAACTATCAAGGAGATAGTTCCTTGATAATGTGAGTAGTCATGAAAGCGCTTGGAATTCCTCTATTTTTCAAAGTGGTGTCTTGCATATTTTGATATCACCTGTTTACTGTGATCTTTTTTATATATATATATATATATATATATATATATATATATATATATATATATATATATATATATATATAATTTTAAAAACAATTGAATAATAGTGGTGTTCCAAACGCTTTCCTGATATCTTAGATTATTGAAGGATAATGAAAGCTTATTCATTATCCCGTAGGTGAGACGTGACCTCACATGTACAGTGTGATGTTAGTTACCTGGCTCGGTGAGCCTCCATGTACTAGTAGGTCCACTGCAGTACATCACCTGGGTTCTCAACTTCCTAGTCAAGAGTGACATGCCAGGTAAAGTTGATTTAAAAGACACGTGACTCGTAATATACATGTCCTAATGTTTGCTCACGTGTCTTTTTTTTTTAAACCACACGTCGGCATAAATTACCAGGGTTAATACCGGGTCAGGTATTGGTACTCTCAAGTTTTTGATGAGGTCAAGAGCGAAACGCCAAGTAAAGGTGAATTTGTGTGTCGAGATAATTTATAATCCTCACACCCTTTATATCTTACGAATTAGTCTAGTTTATACAAACCTGGATTTATATTCAAACTGTAATCATTATTTTTAAAAATTATGATTCGCTTTCATTTCCTTGAGCCATTGATTATTACAGCTTTCACAGCCTTTAGGAAATCAATGAGATGATTTAAAAAATTACTTGGATAAACAGAGCATTAGGAAGTTGAGAAGAGAGGAGTTGGACTGCAGTGGGTCCACTCTCCCAGGCTCAGTGAGTGAGGTCACTAACAGCACACTGACTGTACATGTGAGGTCACATCTCGACTATGTAAGACTTGGTTGTTTTATTGATTTTATTGTTGCTTGATAATGTGAGAGATCACGAAAGCGCTTGGAATTCTACCACTGTTCACTGTGGTTATATTGTACACTGAGAACAACACAAGTGAGGTGAGAGAGAGATAAAAGGATGCTTGAGCCATGATCTCCCACATACAGTTGTATGTCTCTCTCTCTTCTCTCTCTCTCTCTCTCTCTCTCTCTCTCTCTCTCTCTCAATAATGAGCACAGTTTGCTTTATAGAGTCAACAGTGTTACACAAATACTTCATTGTTACAACCTACCGAAAAATGATAGCATTGTACAGAGTGAATCATTATTGTTAGTGGAGTCCTCTATAAGGTAATTGACACTGCAACACTCGCTTTAAAATGCAACTTTGTGAGAGAGAGAGAGAGAGAGAGAGAGAGAGAGAGAGAGAGAGAGAGAGAGAGGGTGGGCACAATAGAGCTAGCGTTTAACAAGCAATTATGACAACGTCATTTTTTGTGGCGTTTTCCTGTGTTGTGATTCTTTGCGCCCTCAATGAATGTACTGTTGCAGGATGTCCGGTGTACCGTTGTAGTTTGCTGGGTGTACCGTTGTAGTTTGCTGGGTGTACCGTTGTAGTTTGCTGGGTGTACCGTTGTAGTTTGCTGGGTGTAACGTTGTAGTTTGCTGGGTGTACCGTTGTAGTTTGCTGGGTGTACCGTTGTAGTTTGCTGGGTGTACCGTTGTAGTTTGCTGGGTGTACCGTTTTAGTTTGCTGGGTGTACCGTTGTAGCCATTGTTTCAACTATCGTCACAACATCGTTACAACCATCGTCACAGCTATTGTAACGGGTATCGTCGCAGTTATTGTTACAACTTTCGTCACAACATCGTCACAACCATCGTCACAGCTAGCGTCATAAGCCCATCGTAACTTAGAGGCGAACACGGAAGATGCTGAACACGGGAGGTGAACACGGAGAGTTGGTGAACACGGGATGTGCTGAACAGGGAATGTATTGAACACGGAAGTTGCAGCCTCGAATATTGGAACATATTGCACACGGGAGTTGCTGAACTCTACGAACGCTGAACACGAAAGAATCTTGTTCAACCAGCAACCTGCATAGACCAGGTTGTTGATTAACAATCTGCTCTAAGAGCTTCATACAATAGATCCAACAATCTGTTGAACGCACCGAAATGAAACTTCTGGGACGCGTTTTTGTGTAATGAACAATAACTAGAAAATGAACAATCTCCACAGAGTGATTGTTCCAGTCCCTGTGTGGAACAGTGAATGTATCTGGATGGACGAAGCACATCGTTGAAACAGTTATTTCTCTCCCTTAACTGCTATCTCTAACACTCTGAAGTTTATCTGTTAGCATGACACTTTGCGCCATCATGTGGAGACGTCTGTGTATATACACCGATACTCGCCTCTGTGTACATACAATGAAAGGTACAAAGCTCTCGAGTGTATATATATATACTTTTCGATCTTTGACTAGAGTCTTCGTGAGTGTTTGAGCTGTGGTCTAGGCACTGCTGGAGCCTCGTCTCGAGAGTGTCAACACAGGTGGTGTTGAGTTGGTTTGAAGAGCAGGTAGACACTGACCAAAACACACAGACCAGACCTTGGACAACTCTTCACTAGACGGAGACTTGAGAGCAAAACGTGGTTCAAAATAATGGCTTGTTCTCTAGCTGTGTCCACTGTTCACTCGCTGAACTTCGTTGTTCTTCAAGCAGCTGTGTCGGTGATTATTTCTGTGAATGTCTTGTTGACTTGAAGATGACACGTCTTAGTCACGAAACATTTTTTTTTAGAGAGAGGTGTAACTAGCACTCATTCGGCTCAAGGAGAGTGTGGGCTCGATCCTCCGTCTATAAAGCAAATAGCGTAACGACCTTTCCGAATGGATCCAGGGATTAGGATCCAGGCATTAGGTGCAGATTCAGTGGTACAACGGGATACTTCCTGAAAGTGCTGACTGAATGGCATAACAGGGGATACTTGCAGGAGGTGTGAGCTTAAAGGTATACCTGGGGCTGGGGGAAGTGGATAGCGTATCTTGCTAATACCCCTTCAGGTGAAGCAACTTTAGCGTTAGCGAACGGCGGGTCAAGCCTCCACAACTCCTTGCACTGAGGTACCCACACCACTTCGGGTCATCCTTCTCCGTCTCACTTCAAGGTCACACGGGTAACCAGGGGGGGATGTGATGTGAGGAAATATATTTATTCAAATATTCATCAATCTCTTGAAAAATATACAATAAAAAATATTGGAAATAAATGTGTGGCCTTAAGGGTCACCATTGTATTAAAACTGAATAGAAACACGAACGTAAGAATGCATTTTAAGACTCTTCATGTATATTTATTAGTGGCGTTTATGGCCCTCTAACGGAATTCTAAGCTGTATTTATGAGAGCAAGACCACCGCGCCTGTAAATATAGTGCTTAGCACGGCTCGATGAGTGCCACACACCAGGGGAAGGGCCACACACCACGGGGAGGGCCACACAGTGAATGCCACACACAGTGAGAGCCACACAGTGAGTACAGTTAGTGTGACACACACAGTGAGGGGCCACAGAGTGTGACACACACAGTAAGGGCCACACAGTGAGTGTGATACACTGTGAGTGTATCACACAGTGAGCGTGACACAGTGAGTGTGACAGTGTGACACAGTGGGTGTGACACAGTGACACACAATGAGTGTGACACAGTGAATGCCACACAGTGAGTGTGACATACAGTGAGGGCTCCACAGTGAGGGCTCCACAGTGAGGGCCACACAGTGAGGGACTCACAGAGGGGTCACACAGTGAGGGCCACACAGTAAGCGCCCCACAGTGAGGGCCCCACAGTGAGAGCCACACAGAGGGGCCACACAGTGAGGGCCCCGCAGTGAGGGCCACACAATGAGGGGTCACAGTAAGGGCTACACAGTGAGGGCCCCAAAGTGAGGGCCACACAGTGAGGGCCCCAAAGTGGGGGCCACACAGAGGGGCCACACAGTGAGGGCCACAGAGGGGCCACAGTGAGAGGCCACACAGAGGTGCCACACAGTGAGGGTCACACAGAGGGGCCACACAGTGAGGGCCACACAGAGGGGCCACACAGTGAGAGCCACACAGTGAGGGCCACACAGAGTTGCCACACAGTGAGGGCCACACAGAGGGGCCACACAGTGAGGGCCACAGAGAGGGACCACACAGTGAGGGCCACACAGAGGGGTCACAGCGTGGTGACCTCTGATATTTTACACTACGTGTAAATAAACTTACTGAAGCGCTGTTTTGCCAGGATAAATGAACAGGGATAAAAATAAACAGGGAAGAGAGAAAGGAAAATGAGGAGGAGAGGGGAAAGAGATAAAGGAAAATGAGGAAATAAATGAGAAGAAGAAAGGGAGGATGAGTAAAGAGAAAAGGGAGAAGTAAAGAAACCGCACTAATTCATTTTGAATGTTTGTGTGTGTGTGTGTGTGTGTGTGTGTGTGTGTGTGTGTGTGTGTGTGTGTGTGTGTGTGCGCGTGTGTGTACTCACCTAGTTGTACTCACCTAGTTGTGGTTGCAGGGGTCGATTCATAGCTCCTGGCCCCGCCTCTTCACTGGCCGCTACTGGGTCACGCTCCCTTCTTCATGAGCTTTATCATACCTCTCCTTAAAGCTATGTATGGAACCTGCCTCCACTACATCGCTTCCCAAGCTATTCCACTTCCCGAACACTCTATGACTGAAGAAATACTTCCTAACATCCCTGTGATTCATCTGAGTCTTCAACTTCCAACTGTGTCCCCTTGTTGTTGTGTCCCATCTCTGGAACATTCTGTCTCTGTCCACCTTGTCTATTCCTCTCAGTATCTTATATGTCGTTATCATGTCCCCCCTATCTCTCCTGTCCTCCAGTGTCGTCAGGTCGATTTCCCTTAACCTCTCCTCGTAGGACATACCCCTTAGCTCCGGGACTAGTCTTGTTGCAAACCTTTGCACTTTCTCTAGCTTCTTCACATGCTTGGCTAGATGTGGGTTCCAAACTGACGCTGCATACTCCAGTATGGGCCTAACGTACACAGTGTACAGGGTCCTGAACGATTCTTTATTAAGATGTCGGAATGCTGTTCTTAGGTTAGCTAGGCGCCCATATGCTGCAGCAGTTATTTAGTTGATGTGCGCCTCAGGAGATGTGCCTGGTGTTATACTCACCCCAATATCTTTTTCCTTGCTTGAGGTTTGCAGTCTCTGGCCTTCTAGACTGTACTCCGTCTGCGGTCTTCTTTGCCCTTCCATAATCTTCATGACTTTGCATTTGGTGGGGTTGAACTCCAGGAGCCAATTGCTGGACCAGGCTTGAAGCCTGTCCAGATCCCTTTGTAGTTCTGCCTGGTCCTCGTCCGATTGAATTCTTCTCATCAACTTCACATCATCTGCAAACAAAGACACTTCGGAGTCTATTCCTTCCGTCATGTCGTTCACAAATACCAGAAACAGCACTGGTCCTAGGACTGACCCCTGTGGAACCCCACTCGTCACCGGCGCCCACTCTGACACCTCGCCACGGACCATGACTCGCTGCTGTCTTCCTGACAGGTATTCCCTGATCCATTGTAGTGCCTTCCCTGTTATCCCTGCCTGGTCCTCCAGCTTCTGCACTAATCTCTTGTGTGGAACTGTGTCAAATGCCTTCTTACAGTCCAGGAATATGCAATCTACCCACCCCTCTCTCTATCTTGTCTTACTGCTGTCACCCTGTCGTAGAACTCCAGTAGGTTTGTGACACAGGATTTCCCGTCCCTGTGTGTGTGTGTGTGTGTGTGTGTGTGTGTACGTACTGTAAGTGCTCGTTGCGAATGTTCACTACATGTGTTCTCTATCAGTGTTTGCTATCAGTTTTCACTATCAGTCTTCACTATCAGTCTTCACTATCAGTCTTCACTATCAGTCTTCACTATCAGTCTTCACTATCAGTCTTCACTATCAGTTTTCACTATCAGTCTTCACTATCAGTCTTCACTATCAGTCTTCACTATCAGTCTTCACTATCAGTCTTCCCTATCAGTCTTCACTATCAGTCTTGACTATCAGTTTTCACTATCAGTCTTCACTATCAGTCTTCACTAACACTCTTCACTATCAATTTTCACTATCAGTCTTCACTAACACTCTTTACTATCAGTTTTCACTATCAGTCTTCACCATCAGTTTTTACTATCAGTCTTCACTATGCTTTCACTATCAGTCTTCACTATGTTTTCACTATCAGTCTTCACTATCAGTCTTCACTATCAGTCTTCGCTAACAGTCTTCACTAACACACTTCACTATCCCTCTTCACTAACACACTTCACTATCACTCTTCACTAACACACTTCACTATCAGTCTTCTTCACTATCGCTCTTCACTATCACTCTTCACTATCGCTCTTCAATCTCGCTCTTCACTATCTTCACTATCACTCTTCACTATCACTCTTCACTATCGTTCTTCACTATCACTTTTCACTAACACACTTCACTATCAGTCTTAACTATCACTCTTCACTATCACTCTTCACTATCACTCTTCACTATCGCTCTTCACTATCACTCTTCACTATCACTCTTCATTATCACTCTTCACTATCACTCTTCACTATCTCTCTTCACTATCACTCTTCATTATCACTCTTCACTATCACTCTTCACTATCACTCTTCACTATCACTCTTCACTATCACTCTTCACAATTACTCTTCACTAACACACTTCACTATCACTCACCACTATCAGTCTTCAATATCGTTCTTCACTATCACTCTTCACTACACACTTCATTCAACCACTTCATCTAAATCACTCTTCACTATCACTCTTCACTATCACTCTTCAGTAACACTTCACTATCACTCTTCACTATCACTTTTCACTATCAGTCTTCACCATCAGTCTTCACTATCAGTCTTCACTAACACTTCACTATCAGTCTTCACTATCAGTGTAGCAGCTGGTTCACCGCCTCTTCAGAAACTCCGCTGAGTCTCCTCAAGAACAATGTTCACAGTCTTTAAATATACATACAGAAACTCGTACGACCACTTGTTTCAAACTTCTCATTTTCCCAGAGAATCTCTAACTTTCTGAGAGAGATAACAGAGCAAATGAGAAACCCTTTAGAGTCAAGAATCTAAGAGTCAATTTAGAGAGCTTAGTGACTCCTTAGAGGCACCTCTGGAATAACATACACCATTGTACAAAGGTTACATTATGTTCCACAGGTGGAACACAATGCAACCTTTGGAGGTTACTCCATTGTGCACAGAGGTTATTTTATTTTACACGGAGGCTAATCTATGGTACACGGATGTTATTTCATGGTACACTGAGGTTACTCTACGGTGAACGATTTATTGGGCTCCAGGTACTTCCAGGAGCTACTTCTGGTGTAAAACAGATGACTATCACATCTGGAATGTTCAAATCTCCACTAGTGTTCTAAATGTTTTTTGTGATACCCTAAAACACTGTGAAAAAACACAGTAGTATATAATTCTGGATCTTTTCGAGGGAAACTTTTAGCCACTCGCCGCGAAGCGTGACCCTTTAGTTAATATCCAGAATCGTACCCAAGTGTCCTTTGCCACATAAGGAGGTGAGTATTTGTTGCGGGATTTTCACCTGTTTGCTGTGTATGGCGGCAGTATTGTGGTGTGCGACGCTGTGCAGGAGGGTGTTGCAAACTCACCTTCAGGATTACAACTGTGTGTTTATAGAGAAAGTTTGTTTGAGGATCAGTTCTGTACATGAAATGTATGTGAAGTGGGATCTTTGACTCTCTTTCACACACCCTCAGTGTATGTGAAGTGGGATCTTTGACTCTCTTTCACACACCCTCAGTGTATGTGAAGTGGGATCTTTGACTCTCTTTCACACACCCTCAGTGTATGTGAAGTGGGATCTTTGACTCTCTTTCACAACCCTCAGTGTATGTGAAGTGGGATCTTTGACTCTCTTTCACAACCCTCAGTGTATGTGAAGTGGGATCTTTGACTCTCTTTCACACACCCTCAGTGTATGTGAAGTGGGATCTTTGACTCTCTTTCACATACCCTCAGTGTATGTGAAGTGGGATCTTTGACTCTCTTTCACATACCCTCAGTGTATGTGAAGTGGGATCTTTGACTCTCTTTCACATACCCTCAGTGTATGTGAAGTGGGATCTTTGACTCTCTTTCACATACCTCAGTGTATGGAAGTGGGATCTTTGACTCTCTTTCACATACCCTCAGTGTATGTGAAGTGGGATCTTTGACTCTCTTTCACATACCCTCAGTGTATGTGAAGTGGGATCTTTGACTCTTTCACATACCCTCAGTGTATGTGAAGTGGGATCTTTGACTCTCTTTCAAACACCCTCAGTGTATGTGAAGTGGGATCTTTGACTCTCTTTCACACACCCTCAGTGTATGTGAAGTGGGATCTTTGACTCTTTCACACACCCTCAGTGTATGTGAAGTGGGATCTTTGACTCTCTTTCACACACCCTCAGTGTATGTGAAGTGGGATCTTTGACTCTCTTTCACACACCCTCAGTGTATGTGAAGTGGGATCTTTGACTCTCTTTCACATACCCTCAGTGTATGTGAAGTGGGATCTTTGACTCTCTTTCACAACCCTCAGTGTATGTGAAGTGGGATCTTTGACTCTCTTTCACATACCCTCAGTGTATGTGAAGTGGGATCTTTGACTCTCTTTCACATACCCTCAGTGTATGTGAAGTGGGATCTTTGATCTCTTTCACATACCCTCAGTGTATGTGAAGTGGGATTTTGACTCTTTCACATACCCTCAGTGTATGTGAAGTGGGATCTTTGATCTCTTTCACAACACCTCAGTGTATGTGAAGTGGGATCTTTGACTCTTTCACATACCCTCAGTGTATGTGAAGTGGGATCTTTGACTCTCTTTCAAACACCCTCAGTGTATGTGAAGTGGGATCTTTGACTCTCTTTCACATACCCTCAGTGTATGTGAAGTGGGATCTTTGACTTCTTTCACACACCCTCAGTGTATGTGAAGTGGGATCTTTGACTCTCTTTCACATACCCTCAGTGTATGTGAAGTGGGATTTTTGACTCTCACACACCCTCAGTGTATGTGAAGTGGGATCTTTGACTCTCACATACCCTCATTGTATGTGAAGTGGGATCTTTGACTCTCTTTCACACACCCTCAGTGTATGTGAAGTGGGATCTTTGACTCTCTTTCACACACCCTCAGTGTATGTGAATTGGGATCTTTGACTCTCTTTCACATACCCTCAGTGTATGTGAAGTGGGATCTTTGACTCTCACACACCCTCAGTGTATGTGAAGTGGGATCTTTGACTCTCTTTCACACACCCTCAGTGTATGTGAAGTGGGATCTTTGACTCTCACACACCCTCAGTGTATGTGAAGTGGGATCTTTGACTCTCTTTCACACACCCTCAGTGTATGTGAAGTGGGATCTTTGACTCTCACACACCCTCAGTGTATGTGAAGTGGGATATTTGATTTTTTCTCTTTCACATACCCTCAGTGTATGTGAAGTGGGATCTTTGACTCTCACATACCCTCAGTGTATGTGAAGTGGGATCTTTGACTCTTTCACATACCCTCAGTGTATGTGAAGTGGGCTCTTTGACTCTCTTTCACACACCCTCAGTGTATGTGAAGTGGGATCTTTGACTCTCTTTCACATACCCTCAGTGTATGTGAAGTGGGATC
>WNWK01002151.1:0-2500 GCA_009830355.1 Cherax destructor | reverse complement strand
CTCTCTCTCTCTCTCTGCTGCAGTCAGTTATTTTTCCTATAAGAAGCAAAGAGCCGGCAGGTGTCACGTCAGATAGACGATAACTTAAGTTGAAAAGTGGTAATTCGAGTGACTTTGAACTCACCTGTTCCCATCAGACCCCACTGCAAGATGTTGACTGCAATTCCAGGAACTAGCATTGATGTTACGCCATCAACACCGAGCCTGGGTACTTTGTATTCCCCTAGGCAGCAATACAGCAGCAGGGGTGAGCGATACATCGAGACCCAGGGTACAGAATATATTTATCACACTACGCATATAAAACACATTGAAGCTGGATTTTCTACTGGAAGTATAAGACTGTGATTGTCCCAGGCCGCTGTTTTTACCCCTTTTCCCTTCCTTCCCCCGGAGCAATGTATTTCTTAATTCCTTTCCCTCAGTCTGCTGCATCAATAACAGAATACATCGTCCCTCGTCGTTCTGGTCGTCCCTCGTCGTTCTGGTCGTCCCTCGTCGTTCTGGTCGTCCCTCGTCGTTCTGGTCGTCCCTCGTCGTTCTGGTCGTCCCTCGTCGTTCTGGTCGTAACAAACTGGACTTCCACGACTTCGCAGAATCCACTACATTCTGGTTCACTGAGAAGTCTAAGGTAGAAACATTGAAGCTGGCCATTATTTACAGACTACGCTTCGCTCTAAGTAAATCACTATGTAAAGCTCTACTTTGAGCGAAACGTGGTCTTATACATAATGTTTGTTCTAAGAGTTCTTTCACCGCATTTGTCGGCAAGAGATGTTAGTTAACACAAAACTGCGGGAGCCAACCTTGCGGGAACCAACCTTGCGGGAGCCAACCTTGCGGGAGCCAACCTTACGGGAGCCAACCTGTCTCTCCAGGAAAGCATCTTAACAGCGTCTTGTCAGGAAAATACTGGAAAAAAAATGCAATTTATGTATTTGCTGCTGGAATTTAAAGCTCACTGTGGGATGCGGAGGGAGCGAAATGTATATTATTAACCCTCATAGAATTACTAGTTCCTGTAGATTGAAACTGTCATTTTTAAAACCACCTATGTTAGTGTTGTTGTTGTTCAGAATTATCATCTTTAAACCCATTTATGCTGTTGTTCCGAATTATCATCTTTCAAACCACTTATATTGTTGTTGTTTTTGTTGTTGTTGAGTATATATGATATATACTCCCGTATTTAAGGTCACTTGACTGGGTCAGGTCATGTCAGGAGTCATTTAATTCTCTCAGTAACTTTAGTTCCCACTTTACCCACTGTCCAAGTATGTAACTTTAATTGACTAAGGTTCCATACCTCTGTGTTTTCATGTCATTTGTTTGGGAGCTTTGTGCCTTTACTCTCGCAATAACACTTCAAATAAAATTTGGCCTGATCCATCTGGGACGAAGCTGTAACATGAGGCGAAGCTCCTGTATTTTATGGTCCTCCAGGTCCCGCTGAAGCCAGGGTCGCCACCATCAGCTGCACTGTATCAGAGGTAAGTGTAAGTCAGTGCAAAGTCTCTCTCGTGTAGTCCCACACTATCTGTTCACTGTCTAGGGTAGCTTGGTGACCCCATCTAGGCACTTCTTGGTGACACTGTGCCTGCCTAGCTGGCACTGTATCTTGCATTCATTTTTCCCGCTCAGATCTATCGTAAATGAGACGATGTATGCGCAAGTACAAACATATATTATTATGTAAATTATGCACTGGCCGTGTGGGTAAAATATAAGACAAACCCACATTCAGTAGTACAGAAAAAAAGTGAACGTTTCTGGTCTACTCGAGACCTTCCTCAGCTGCCTGAGAAGGGGTCATGGTACACAAAAAATATTCGCATTTTTTCCCGTATACTGTTGTATGTTTGTTATTCGTATAAAATACAATTCATATAGACAGTCAGGCAGAAAAACTTATACTTTTGTCGAATTCATCATTTTCGGATTTTATTTATTCCTCTTTGTCTAGTAAACAAGGTATAATTCTACCTATTTTAGTTATCATTATTCCTCTCAGCGCGACAATAAAAAATATATGTATATATTTAAGGTGTTTTCTTCCAGTAAAGAATTTTATAGTTTCTCTGTAGGCGATTACCACGGGAATACTTGGAAAGTGAAGGGCAACTGTAGACTCGCTTCTCAAAGGCAGTCTGGTTACCTGTCATTAGTTCTTCACCGTTTATGTGGAGGCGTTCTTCTTCGTCTTCTTCTTCGTCTTCTTCTTCGTCTTCTTCTTCGTCTTCTTCTTCGTCTTCTTCTTCGTCTTCTTCTTCGTCTTCTTCTTCGTCTTCTTCTTCGTCTTCTTCTTCGTCTTCTTCTTCTTCTTCTTGCAGCACAGCCTTCAAGAATTCATGACAAGTGTTCAGAAGACGCAGTCATGATCATGCATTAAGGATATGTATTCAGGGGATGTATTCAGGGGATGTATTCAGAGTGTCAGCGGAGACAGAATCACAAGCTCCAGAACAAGCATTTATTGGTAAAACGTTTCGCTCAGTGTATA
>WNWK01002150.1:217500-225791 GCA_009830355.1 Cherax destructor | reverse complement strand
TAAGCGTCCCCAGACTGGTCATCTGCAATAACTGGACTGACGGTCTAGAAGGTGAAGTGGAACTGTCTCGATGGGAGAATCGTCGCGGGTACGATTCAGCAAAGGCATCTACGAGCGGCGAACAATAAGAGCTTTCTGTACAGGGCGCTCGAACGCTCGTAATTGACGCCTGGACTGACAAATGTCAGCTGTCAAGCGCGTGGGGCGCGGTCACACACTGGGTGACAAAGTAACACACAGGTGCTACATAGGACACACGAGAAACTGCACACATACTACACATGTGGTACAACATAGCTTACTAGCAAATGACTCTTTTCTGTATAAAAATCGTCACTAAGTAATACACGAACATGTGAGAACACTGACTGAGAGAAATAATTAATGAACACTCGACTTATATCTTCTCTCAAACTTCTCGAAAAATAATGAAAATAAAATGATCACTGTGAAACTACAGCACTCGGGACATCATATGGGGGATGTCAGGCGTGACGTCGCGAGTGACGTCAGCAGACGTCGCGAGGAACGTCAGGCAACATCGTGGGTGACGTCGCGAGGTGACGTTCTGGAGTGACATCATGATGGATGTCATGGGGTGACATCGCAAGTGACATCAGTGGAGTGACGTCGTGGAGTCGGCAGCATCGTGACGTCAGCAGCATGGTGGTGACGTCATGGGTTGATGTAGGCGCAGACCCACACGTGGTCACACGTGGCTTCGAGTGGCCTCGACACTCGGATACACAGTTCTGGCAAGAATTCACAAGGAAATTCACAGAAAACAGCATAGAGGAGGTGGCGGCGTACACTAGGGCGAGCGTGAGTGTCTGGGTGAGAGGCGAGGAGCCCGGCCGCTTCCTACTCTCACCCTACCCATACACGAGGGAGACACCCACACTAGACGCTGAAATCACCACTAACTCACCTCTGAAGTGCTGAAATAGCAGTGCTGAGCTGAACAACAACAGCAGAACATGCTGGCAAGGCTGAACACGTGACTGAGAAACAGCATGGGACGCTGTGGCGTGAAGTCAGTGACGCCATTTCTCGGAGAATTAGACAAATTTCGGCCTGAATCCTGCTTGTACCTGTGTCTGGACGCTGAGATTTGCAGACACGACATCAGGATAACTCGTTGAGAGACGGATGCTTCTTGTGTAGGCTGATGAATTGAAAGACAAACTTCAGTCCTCTTCCTCCCCTCAACACAACTGCTGCTAGGCACCGCTGGCACCATTTATAACGATGTGTTATTTGGCGTTTTGGAGGCGTGGTTGAAATGATAAGGTTTCGAGGCTTCTTACTTTATTTGTAATAAAGGTGCGGGTAACAGGCTGCGTGTCTGTGGCCATGCCTTGCGAGAGGGAGAGGAGTAGGCCTGTTCTCTGAGTGTTGTCTAGGCGCCAAGTGAGGGAGAGGCAGGGGTGAGGCAGACTCACATGGGTATGCCTACATGCTTGCCCTCTGGCGGAATACTATGGGAAGTAGCATGGCACGAAATATGAACTCAGCTGGCAGACAGCATGGCTGTCTATGCAGACAGTCAGGCTGTCTACACTACAAGTACATGGTATACAGACCATAGCTGACATCAATGACATACTATTACGTATATAGAAAGCCGCTTGTTATGCAAAACATTTCTGGCAAATTAGGTCAGTTTTGTCCCAGGATGCGACCCACACCAGTCGACTAACACCCAGGTACCCATTTTATACTGATGGGTGAACATGGTCAGCAGGTGTCTTATGGAAACACGTCCTAATGTTTCCACCCGCACTGGGAATCGACCCCCCGGATCTCAGAGTGTGAGCTGAGTGCGCTAGTAATCGAGCTACGAGCTCTATCCTCCGTCTGCTCATCGTTAAAAGAATCACGCTATTCTGGCTGATTAGACCAATGGAAATAAGTCATTTGTCTGACTTTTTTTTTAGGTTGTCTTGGGTAATTTACACTATGTATGATAATTGTACATTTGTATACCTCTGCCTAAATAAACTAACTTACTTACTTACTTATCATAAAGGGTGTTGAGGCCGCAGTATAACGATGGGATCTAAACCGTTTCAGAAGCGTTCTGCGATGCTCTATTTTTTTCTCGAATTTCTTCGTCCAGAGCAAGGAATCGGATACCCCTTTACAACGGGAGAACATTTCTATCATATTTTTTTTCCTCGGGAAGGAAGTGAAAGCCCCCAGCGTTTATACTATGCTAATAGCGGACACAAATATGTGTCTGTGTTTACTCCCGTGTGCTCCGTTGTTGTGAAAAATAATAAAGTGGTGGGGAGAAAGTCAAATACTACAAGGTCAACAGTATTGCTTCTCTCTCTCTTGGTGTGTTTATCTTCTCTCGTTTCAGATGACATACTACATGTTCCTCTCAACTATGCTGCGCCCTTCTCTCTTTACATTCGTTTCTGCGTATTAAAATTACGGTATTTATGTTGTAGATATAAACACACGCACTTAATATATATATATATATATATATATATATATATATATATATATATATATATATATATATATATATATATATATATATATATTATATACTAGGTACATATATACAATGAGCTGAGAGTTATTTGTACGTATATTTCACAGGTATCTTAGCATTTTTCCTATCTCTGTACCGTTCCTCTCCAATTTATTTGACAGTACATATATCATAAAGTTAATGAACATTAATATTATTTAATTTTCACTTTATATAACAATGTTTTTTTTTTAAGATTTTTAAATAACTAGGTTACTTTTCCTTCTACATTACTCATGCTAATCCCTCCAATCATCTGCCATTTTTCACATTTTACAAGTACCTCCTCCGTGGAAGAGCGATCATTCAGTGGCCGATTATGCTAAGCATTGATCATTAATCATAGAGAGAACCCGCTGGCATGCAGTTATTAATCTTCGTCTGAGTTTTATTGAGGATCTGGGTATTCGTCTGCCACTCCGTCAGCAGTTAAGCAATCTCTGCGAGCTGGTGGTGCAGTAGTGTTTGTTGTTCTGGCGAGGAGCTCACCTGCAGGATGGTCCGCTCCTGACGGCTGGTTGGTGTAATGGCTGAAATACCTGTCGACTACAAGAGGCTGGACTCGTTAAAAGTGCATGTAACCTGTGGACCTCCAGCTGGAAACACATTAGCCCCTAAAATGTGGAGATTAGGGTCAGCTCTCAGTGTGTGTTTCAGTGTTGGAATATACGAGTGCTAGCGATGGGATGTTGCAAGGCTGAGGGACTGATTACCTCGTCTTCCACAGTCTTCGTCCATCGTCTCTACACTGAACTGAGAACGGGGTACCACTGGTTAGCGAAACGTCTTCGTCCTGATGACAGTGTACCACCCAGGTGTATACACCCTGATGACAGTGTACCACCCAGGTGTATACACCCTGAGAGACATACACACACACACACCTCTCGGCGTTTATAACATTCACCATTTAGAAGGATATATTGTCATTCATTGATGTATGCGAGGGAGGAGGGAGGGAGGGGAAATAGTCGGTCAGAAGAAATGCTAAAAACAAAAAAAACATACGCTGATCATAGATAACAAACACCATAGAATATCGAGACTTCCGTCGTAAATTGAACTTGCTATTTTTTTCTTTCAGTTTTCTCAAATTATTTTGCTCGTTTTTGAGGCATTTATCAGAGTGAAACAATCATCAGTTAATATAGTCAGTTATTCACTCAGACAGCTGTATAGTTGAGCCTATCTGTGAATATCTTGAATAATAATAATAATAATAATAATAATTAATAATAATTATAATAATAATATCAATAAATAATAATAATATCTATAGATAATAATAATATCTATAAATAATAATAATATCTATAAATAATAATAATAATAATTATAATAATTTAATAATAATATCAATAAATAAAATAATCTCAACAGATAATAATAATAATAATAATAATAATAATAATAATAATTAATTAATAATAATATCAATACATAATAATAATGTCAACAGATAATAATAATAATAATAATAATCAAAATTAATAATAATAATAAATAATAATTATAATAATATCAATAAATAATAATAATCTCAACAGATAATAATAATATCTTTAAATAATAATAATAATAATAATAATAATAATTAATAATAATAATAATTATAATAATTATAATAATAATATCAATAAATAATAATAATCTCAACAGATAATAATAATAATAATAATAATAATAATTATAATAATAATATCAATAAATAATAATAATCTCAAACAGATAATAATAATAATAATATTAATAATAATAATAATAATAATAATAATATTAATAATAATAATAATAATAATAATAATATTAATAATAATAATAATAATAATAATAATAATAATAATTATAATAATAATATCAATAAATAATAATAATCTCAACAGATAATAATAATAATAATAATAATAATTTTAGTAATAATAATAATAATATCAACAATTTTAGTAATAATAATAATACTATAATACTAACAATTTTATCTGAACATTTGATGCTTATACACTTTCTTGCAATAGCATAATTACGCTACTTAACAATACGTAAATTTGCAAAATCTATTCAATTTGCAATGTTAGTTTGGTAGCGATATTAAGAAGTTGCCTTATACAGTATATGTCTGGGCTTGCACAATTCTGGTGCTGTGTATGTTATAGAGACGAGTGTATGCTGAGTAGTGTATTACCTTCAGTGCATCTACTCTGTTCTTGAAACTAATCGAAAATGCAATTTGTTTTTCATGTAAGAGTAGCCAGTAATCCAGCAATCGTTCATCCAGAAGTACCAATCATCCACCCAGCCACACTCAGGGGTTCCCAACAATTCAACTCAATAGTATGCAGCAGTTCAATGCAGTTTGATATTTTTGCTCTGTGTTGCCCAAGGCTTCCCATATTGACAGCTAGTGACGAGCTGACGCAGTGTTGCATGCTGCTGCATCAGAGATTGCAAGTCTTGACTCTCAGCTATTCATCGTGACTCTCTGGCGGCCACTCATGACCTGCAAAAATCCGGGAGATGCCTCATTTAATTCTCAGCCTCGACTGTCTCTCTTCAGGGTCTTCATCGTTCTTTTCCAGCGACCAGCGATGGCAGTTGTGCGGTGGTGGAGGTAGTGACTGTGGTGGTGACTGTGGTGGTGACTGTGGTGGTGACTGTGGTGGTGACTGTGGTGGTGACTGTGGTGGTGACTGTGGTGATGAATGTAGTGGTGACTGTAATGATGACCGTGGTGGTGACTGTGGTGGTGACTGTGGTGGTGACTGTGGGGGTGACTGTGGTGGTGAATGTAGTGATGACTATGGTGATGACTGTGGTGGTGGCTGTGGTGATGACTGTGGTGGTGACTGTGATGGTGACTGTGATGGTGACTGTGGTGGTGACTGTGGTGGTGACTGTGGTGGTGACTGTGGTGGTGACTGTGGTGGTGACTGTGGTGGTGACTGTGGTGGAGACTGTGGTGATGACTTGTGGTGACGACTGTGGTGGTGACTGGTGATGAATGTAGTGGTGACTGTGGTGGTGACTGTAATGATGACCGTGGTGGTGACTGTGGGGGTGACTGTGGGGGTGACTGTGGTGGTGACTGTGGTGATGACTGTGGTGGTGACTGTGATGGTGACTGTATTGGTGACTGTGGTGGTGACTGTGATGGTGACTGTGGTGATGACTGTGGTGGTGACTGTGGTGGTGACTGGGGTGATGACTGTGATGGTGACTGTGGTGGTGACTGTGGTGGTGACTGTGGTGATGACTGTGGTGATGACTGTGGTGGTGACTGTGGTGGTGACTGTGGTGGTGACTGTGATGTTGACTGGTGGTGACTGTGGTGGTGACTGTAGGGTTACTGTGGTGGTGACTGTGGTGGTGACTGTGGTGGTGACTGTGGTGATGACTGTAATGATGACCGTGGTGGTGACTGTGGTGGTGACTGTGGTGGTGACTGTGGTGGTGACTGTGGGGGTGACTGTGGGGGTGACTGTGGGGGTGACTGTGGTGGTGAATGTGGTGATGACTATGGTGATGACTGTGGTGGTGGCTGTGGTGGTGACAGTGATGGTGACTGTGGTGGTGACTGTTACGATCAGGGCCTCATTTATTAGCCTGTTTTGCCCCGTCGTAACAAGTTATTTAATTAAGCTTTGATTGTTTCATCGTTAGAGAAAATCATTATAGTATTAGGGTAATTTTTAGGAGATTGACCCAAGACCCAAGCAAGTAAAATTTGAGAAATTTAATATAAAGGAATTCATATAATTATTCAGTATATGGTATAAAGTTATCTCTATTGTAGTATAATACATCATGATAAACTTTACCCGAAAACAGTAGACATATGACTTTACTTGTTTCTGTACAATAATCATACTCAATGACATGAGTTTTATACAAATAATAATTTACATTAAAGTTTCGCAATACAATAACTGAGACTAATGCCTCAATAAAGGCAGGGAAGTATAAAATATCAATTGAAACATCAAATACATTCTCTTGAGACAATAATTCAGAATACTGACCAAAGCTCTGCTAATACAAGCTATCACCGTAAGTCGTGGATGAATAGACAATTTTCAAACCATACTAGACTTAACAAACCCTCTTAAAGGAGGAATAACTTCCCAAGGCTACTCCAAAGAGCGTATGACTACTCTTGTGAAAGTCAGTGAACATACTCCTGGTCAGGAGTGGATGTGTGAACCTACTGCCAATACCACGGTGTGGTAAGCTCAAGTTAGGTCGGTCACGTGACAGAGGGGGGAGGCCGGCTGGTACGTAAACAAGTAACCGGGAGTATGACTAGTGGTCTCCCACTACATGACCGGCACAGTAAAACTTTAACATTGTAAAACATCCTACCTAAAACATAGCTAAATCAAATAATAGTATAAAGTAAGACATTTTCGTTTTAGCTAATAACGGAAATATCTCCAATATACCATTATGATAAAAATACACACAATATAAAATATTGGGCGAGGGTATACCCGTAACAGTGACTGTGATGGTGACTGTTGTGAAGACTTTGGTGATGACTGTGGTGGTGACTGTGGTGGTGACTGTGGTGGTGACTGTGGTGGAGACTGTCGTGGTGACTGTGGTGATGACTGTGATGGTGACTGTGGTGGTGACTGTGGTGGTGACTGTGGTGGTGACTGTAATGGTGACTGTGGTGATGACTGTGATGGTGACTGTGGTGGTGACTGTGGTGGTGACTGTGGTGGTGACTGTGATGGTGACTGTGGTGGTGACTGTGGTGGTGACTGTGGGGGGGACTGTGGTGGTGACTGTGGTGGTGACTGTGGTGGTGACTGTGGTGGTGACTGTGGAGGTGACTGTGGTGGTGACTGTGGTGGTGACTGTGGTGGTGACTGTGGTGGTGACTGTGGTGGAGACTGTGGTGGTGACTGTGGTGGACTGTGGTGATGACTGTGGTGGTGACTGTGGTGATGACTTGTGGTGACTGTGGTGGTGACAGTGGTGGTGACTGTGGTGGTGACTGTGGTGGTGACTGTGGTGGTGACTGTGGTGATGAATGTAGTGGTGACTGTGGTGGTGACTGTAATGATGACCGTGGTGGTGACTGTGGTGGTGACTGTGGTGGTGACTGTTGTGGTGACTGTGGGGGTGACTGTGGTGGTGACTGTGGTGGTGACTGTGGTGGTGAATGTGGTGATGACTATGGTGATGACTGTGGTGGTGGCTGTGGTGGTGACTGTGGTGATGACTGTGATGGTGACTGTGGTGGTGACTGTGGTGGTGACTGTGGTGGTGACTGTGATGGTGACTGTGGTGATGACTGTGGTGATGACTGTGGTGGTGACTGTGGTGGTGACTGTGGTGGTGACTGTGGTGGTGACTGGGGTGATGACTGTGATGGTGACTGTGGTGGTGACTGTGGTGGTGACTGTGGTGGTGACTGTGGTGGTGACTGTGGTGATGACTGTGATGGTGACTGTGGTGGTGACTGTTGTGGTGACTGTGGTGGTGACTGTGATGTTGACTGTGGTGGTGACTGTGGTGGTGACTGTAGGGGTTACTGTGGTGGTGACTGTGGTGGTGACTGTGGTGGTGACTGTGGTGATGAATGTAGTGGTGACTGTATTGTTGACTGTAATGATGACCGTGGTGGTGACTGTGGTGGTGACTGTGGTGGTGACTGTGGTGGTGACTGTGGGGGTGACTGTGGTGGTGACTGTGGTGGTGACTGTGGTGGTGACTGTGGTGGTGACTGTGGTGGTGACTGTGG
>WNWK01002150.1:210000-212500 GCA_009830355.1 Cherax destructor | reverse complement strand
CAAGAACATTCACAGCAGCAACATTCTCAAGAACATTCACAGCAGCAACATTCTCAAGAACATTCACAGCACCAACATTCTCAAGAACATTCACAGCAGCAACATTCTCAAGAACATTCACAGCACCAACATTCTCAAGAACATTCACAGCAGCAACATTCTCAAGAACATTCACAGCACCAACATTCTCAAGAACATTCACAGCAAGCAACATTCTAAAGAACATTCTCAGCAGTAACATTCTCAAGAACATTCACAGCAGCAACATTCTCAAGAACATTCTCAGCACCAACATTCTCAGCAACATTCACAGCACCAACATTCTCAAGAACATTCTCAGCAGTAACATTCTCAAGAACATTCACAGCACCAACATTCTCAAGAACATTCACAGCAGCAACATTCTCAGCAACATTCACAGCACCAACATTCTCAGCAACATTCTCAGCAGCAACATTCTCAGCAGCAACATTCTCAGCAGCAACATTCACAGCACCAACATTCTCAAGAACATTCTCAGCAGTAACATTCTCAGGAACATTCTCAGCAGCAACATTCTCAGCAACATTCACAGCACCAACATTCTCAAGACAACGTGTATTTGGTCAGAGAAAATCGTACAAAAATCAGAGGAAGACAAAGAGATTCAAGAAAGGTTGATCCTGTCTGAGTGTTCATTACTGTGAGGGATTTCCATAACGAGGTGATAATCTCTCTCTCTCTCTCTCTCTCTCTCTCTCTCTCTCTCTCTCTCTCTCTCTCTCTCTCTCTCTCTCTCTCTCTCTCTCTCTCTCTCTCTGTTCAAGGTCCAGCTCTCTCTCGCCCTGTGTTCAAGGTTCAGCACTCCCCTCAGTGTTCAAGGCTCAGCACTCCCCTCAGTGTTCAAGGTTCAGCACTCCCCTCAGTGTTCAAGGTTCAGCACTCCCTCAGTGTTCAAGGCTCAGCACTCCCCTCAGTGTTCAAGGCTCAGCACTCCCCTCAGTGTTCAAGGTTCAGCACTCTCTTCAACGTTCAAAGTTCAGTTCTCCCCTCACTCTAATCTAAAGATACAACTCTCAGTGCTCAAGATTCAGCTCTTCTCTCAATCTGTGTTCAAGGTTCAACTTTCCCCTCACTCTCAGGTTCCTGTCAAAGCCTCACCCGAGAGAAAAAAAATCCAAGCAGCCACAGGACTGATTTCATGCACAAAAATGATCTTCATTTGACCTTAAACAAGTGTAGAAAGATTGTGACCATGGATCCTGCTGTCTACTCTTCCCCTCTAATCTAAAAAAAATAAACAATATTTATATTTTGTAATTTATTCTCCCCTCTTCCTCCCCCCCCCAAAAAAAAATGTATACAGTAGGCTCTAAAATCTAGTCTATAGAGTCTTTTGTAAACTTATCTGGAAATGGTCGTAATTGTACGAGATAGTGTTTACAGATTCACTTCTTTTTAATTGCTTTAAAAAAGTTACTTTATTGACGAAACTTTAATTGATAATTTAAAAAGAAAGCCACTTTATAGTGGAAACTAAATTGAGGATCCTTTGTAAAATATAAAATAAAATGTCGTAGAAGTCAAAAGTAATATTAACATGTGCGTGTTGTTGATCGTTCATCTTTAAGGATGACAGCGGCGGTATTGTCACACTCGTAACACTCTCTTACAATTGACTTTCCTCAGAGAATCTGTACCTCATCTCTCGCTCGATCAAAGACGTATTAAGTAATTTCTCTGAGATTGTGGTGCGGCTGGGGTGCGGGAGTGTGTGGAGGGGTGCGGCTGGGTGCGGCGAGTGTGTGGAGGGGTGCGGCTGGGGTGCGGGAGTGTGTGGAGGGGTGCGGCGGGGGTGCGGCGAGTGTGTGGTGGGGGTGCGGCTGGGGTGCGGCGAGTGTGTGGAGGGTGTGGCTGGGGTGCAACGAGTGTGTGAAGGGGTGCGGCTGGGGTGCGGCGAGTGTGTGGAGGGGTGCGGCGAGTGTGTGGAGGGTGTGGCTGGGGTGTGGCGAGTGTGTGGAGGAATTGCGGCTGGGGTGCGGCGAGTGTGTGGAGGGTGTGGCTGGGGTGTGGCGAGTGTGTGAGGGGTGCGGCTGGGGTGTGGCGAGTGTGTGGAGGGGTGCGGCTGGGGTGTGGCGATTGTGTGGAGGGGTGCGGCTGGGGTGTGGCGAGTGTGTGGAGGGTGCGGCTGGGGTGTGGCGAGGTGTGGAGTGGGTGCGGCTGGGGTGCGGCGAGTGTGTGGAGGGTGCGGCTGGGGTGCGTCGAGTGTGTGGAGGGGTGCGGCTGGGGTGCGGCGAGTGTGTGGAGGGGTGTGGCTGGGGTGTGGCGAGTGTGTGGAGGGTGCGGCTGGGGTGTGGCGAGTGTGTGGAGGGGTGCGGCTGGGGTGTGGCGAGTGTGTGGAGGGGTGCGGCTGGGGTGTGGCGAGTGTGTGGAGGGGTGCGGCTGGGGTGCGGCGAGTGTGTGGAAGAGGATGCGGCTGGGGTGCGGCGAGTGTGTGGAAGGGGTGCGGCTGGGGTGCGGC
>WNWK01002150.1:125000-200000 GCA_009830355.1 Cherax destructor | reverse complement strand
TGCTGCTGGTACTGCTTCACCTGTCGTTGTTACTGCTGCTGTGCTGGTACTGCTTCACCTGTCGTTGTTACTCTGCTGCTGCTGGTACTGCTTCACCTGTCGTTGTTACTACTGCTGCTGCTTGTACTGCTTCACCTGTCGTTGCTGCTGCTGGTACTGCTTCACCTGTCGTTGTTACTACTGCTGCTGCTGGTACTGCTTCACCTGTCGTTGTTACTACTGCTGCTGCTGGTACTGCTTCACCTGTCGTTGCTGCTGCTGCTGCTGGTACTGCTTCACCTGTCGTTGTTACTGCTGCTGCTGCTGGTACTGCTTCACCTGTCGTTGTTACTACTGCTGCTGCTGGTACTGCTTCACCTGTCGTTGTTACTGCTGCTGCTGGTACTGCTTCACCTGTCGTTGTTACTGCTGCTGCTGCTGGTACTGCTTCACCTGTCGTTGTTACTGCTGCTGCTGCTGGTACTGCTTCACCTGTCGTTGTTACTGCTGCTGCTGCTGTACTGCTTCACCTGTCGTTGTTACTGCTGCTGCTGCTGGTACTGCTTCACCTGTCGTTGTTACTGCTGTGCTGCTGGTACTGCTTCACCTGTCGTTGTTACTGCTGCTGCTGCTGGTACTGCTTCACCTGTCGTTGTTACTGCTGCTGCTGCTGGTACTGCTTCACCTGTCGTTGCTGCTGCTGCTGCTGGTACTGCTTCACCTGTCGTTGTTACTGCTGCTGCTGCTGGTACTGCTTCACCTGTCGTTGTTACTACTGCTGTTGGTACTGCTTCACCTGTCGTTGTTACCGCTGCTGCTGCTGGTACTGCTTCACCTGTCGTTGTTACTGCTGCTGCTGCTGGTACTGCTTCACCTGTCGTTGTTACTACTGCTGTTGGTACTGCTTCACCTGTCGTTGTTACTGCTGCTGCTGGTACTGCTTCACCTTCGTTGTTACGCTGCTGCTGCTGGTACTGCTTCACCTGTCGTTGTTACTCTGCTGCTGGTACTGCTTCACCTGTCGTTGTTACTACTGCTGTTGGTACTGCTTCACCTGTCGTTGTTACCGCTGCTGCTGCTGCCTGATACTGTCTTCAACTTTCTACCACAACACTGAATGTCTTCCTATTCTCATCTCATCTGATACTTCAAAGTTATATAATGCTATATATATATTATATATATATATATATATATATATATATATATATATATATATATATATATATATATGAACTAAAGTATGCTTAATAACTCAATTTATATATATTTTATATTAATATTATGATATTTACATATTTATTATTCATCTTTCATTTCTCTCTCTCTCTCTCTCTCTCTCTCTCTCTCTCTCTCTCTCTCTCTCTCTCTCTCTCTCTCTCTCTCTCTCTCTCTCTCTCTCTCTCTCTCTTCTCTCTCTCTCTCTCTCTCTCTCTCTCTCTCTCTCTCTCTCTCTCTCTCTCTCTCTCTCTCTCTCTCTCTCTCTCTCTCTCTCTCTCTCTCTCCCTCTTCCCCTCTCTATTAGTCTTCCACTTACCCTACCTTCTGTCTATTCACTTTCACTTTCCATAATTCCTCTATATCAATCGTCATTATCTTTCTCTCATGTTCTCTCCCTCTCTGCTTCTCATTACATTGTCTCATCATTAACTCTCTCCATCCCTCATCATCTCCCTGCATCAATTTACTCTCTTCGTCTCTTCCCTGATTATTCACCTCTTTTCCTAGAGTAGTTTTCTGGAGTCAGATTTTCGTTATTCTTACATTTTACTCTTCTTCCTCTTACTCTCTCTTCATCACTCTTTCCTTTGTTCTAACGTTTTAATTTTTTTCTTCTTTGGGGGCGGGAGGGGGGGTGGAGGGTCAAACATCTTAGTGATGTTGCAGGTGTTGTTGTTGATGTTCATAGGGTCTTAGTGATATTGCAGGTGTTGGTGTTTTTATTGTTCATCCTCAAGTTACTTTAATAGCTAATTTTAATTAAGTTCAATCAGGTGTTAGGAATAATAACAATAATAATAATAATAATAATAATAATAATAATAATTAATAATAATAATAATCTGCAAAATTGCAAAAGTTATTATTATTATTATTATTATTATTATTATTACTATTTTAATTTTAATATTACCTGGGAGTACGATTACTTTTAATATTACCTGGGAGTACGATTACTTTTAATATTACCTGGGAGTACGAGAATAGGGATAATACGGTAAAAGTTCCTGATTTTCGTTCTGCCGACTATATTGGACTTAGAGAGCACCTGTCTAATCTCGACTGGGGTAATCTAGCTAACGATTACGATAGGATCTGCGTTTATGATTTTTTTCTTAATAATGTACAACGTGCACAAGGTATGTTTATTCCCCAGAGAGAATTTAGGTCAAATAATAACGATCCCAAATGGATTAACAGGAGGCTAAAAAATCTATTAGGGGAGAAAAGAGGAATTTATAGGCAGTTGAAAAGAGAAGTAAAAAATGGGATTAGAAAGGTTAAACGTGACTATGAGATTAAGGTTGCTAATGAATCAAAGACTAATCCAAAAGGGTTCTTTCAAGTGTATAGGACGAAGGTGAGGGAAAAGGTAGGATCTCTGAAAATTGGGAATGGACAGCTGACGGATAACGAACTGGAAATGTGTTCTCTATTTAATGACTATTTTTTGTCTGTCTTTACACAAGAAGATGTAAATGAGATTCCAGAAATTAACAATTATTCAGTTCCTGAAGAATTCAAATTAACTAATATTACTGTCACGAGGGACATGGTTATCAAACAGATAGATCAACTGAAGCAAAATAAGTCCCCGGGACCCGACGAGTTGTTTTCCAGGGTACTTAAAGAATACAAGATGGAACTTAGTCAGCCATTAACGAATGTGTTTAATACATCCATCCTAACTGGTGTTGTGCCAGAGATTTGGAAGATAGCTAATGTAGTTCCTATATTCAAATCAGGGGATAAGTCAATTCCATCAAATTACCGTCCAATAAGCCTCACATCTATAGTAGGCAAATTATTAGAGTCAATTATAGCTGATATTATTAGAAGTCACCTTGAAGAACATAATTTGATTAATGAATCTCAGCATGGGTTTACGAGAGGTCGTTCCTGCCTGACAAATTTACTGACGTTTTTCAATAAAACATTTGAGGCAGTAGACAGTGATAAAGAATATGATATAGTTTACTTGGATTTCAGTAAGGCCTTCTATAGAGTACCTCACAAGAGACTCTTAAGAAAGGTGGCAGCTCATGGTATAGGAGGTAAAGTTTTAGCATGGATAGAGACATGGCTTACCAATAGAAAGCAGAGAGTTTCCATTAATGGGGTCAAATCTGAATGGGGATTAGTCACTAGTGGCGTTCCACAAGGATCAGTTTTAGGCCCATTGTTGTTCATAATTTACATAAATGACCTTGATGAAGAAATTGCAAGTGACATGAGTAAATTTGCTGATGATACAAAAATAGGCCGTATGAGTCATTCTGAGGAGGATACCAGTGAACTCCAGGAGGATTTGGATAAATTAATGTCTTGGTCTGAAAAGTGGCAGATGAAGTTCAATGTGGACAAGTGTAAGGTACTAGTCCTTGGTAATGAAAATATCCCTCGAATTTATAAACTAGGTGAAGTAGAGCTTGATCATACAGAATGTGAAAAAGACTTGGGAGTCATTGTAAGCAAAAATCTAAAGCCAAGATAACAGTGCCTAAGTGTGCGCAATAAGGCTAACAGATTACTAGGATTTATTTCAAGAAGTATAAGCAACAGAAGTCCAAAAGTTATTTTACAGCTCTATACATCACTAGTGAGACCTTATTTGGAATATGCAACTCAGTTTTGGTCTCCTTACTACAGGATGGATATAGATTCATTGGAGAACATACAAAAAAGAATGACTAAAATGATTTACAGTATAAGAAATCTCCCGTATGAAGATAGACTTAGAGCGTTGAATCTCCACTCTCTGGAGAGACGTAGAGCCAGAAATAACGGATTTAAATTGGATAAATTTAGATTTAGAAAGGACATAGGCAAGTACTGGTTTTCGAACAGAGTTGTAGATGCGTGGAACAATATTCCGAGTAGGGTGATAGAGGCTAGGACCTTGGGTGGCTTTAAAAAGAGATTGGACAAATATATGAGTGGGAGGGGCTGGGTTTGATTAAGTGTCGTGAGTACGGGAGTAAATTCTTAGGTAGTGGTGGTTTTGATAAGGACCTGCCTTGTATGGGCCAGTAGGCCTTCTGCAGTGTTTCTCCATTCTTATGTTCTTATATTATTATTATTATTATTATTATTATTATTATTATTATTATTATTATTATTATTATTATTATTATTATTATTATTGTTATTATTTTCTGGAGTACTGTTTTGTCTTTTATTATTCGGCGTTAAAGGAATTTATTAAATTTTAAGATTTTGGTAATTTTTTTTATTATTTTTTAAAACTTTATTATTTTCATGATAGACACAATGTCCCTCTTTAATTCTCTCTCTCTCTATCTCTCTCTCTCTCTCTCTCTCTCTCTCGACCCACAGTATTTTTCAACCATGATGGAACCAATGAATCGAATCGGACCAAACAAACAAATGTCCACAACCCAGACAGCAAGAGATGCATTATCCCAGGATTATAGCCAAGATGACGCAGGTTTTTAGCCACTCAGTAACGTTTTACACTCGACTTTTCGTCCATTTTGTAAAAAATGGACGACGTATTATCAATAGTAATAAAATTATTGAACTTCCTTCATTTTTTTTATATAAATAACAACGCGTTTCACACGTCACAGGATTTTACAAATCCGTGACCTGAAAAAGTCTGTAATGTAGGCGAAACGTTGTCAGCAATAATTGGTATTCATTTATCATTTTTGTGCCACTTTAAAAAATGTTCCATTTTTTTTTCTCCTCCTACACCATTTTGCATGAAATACATGACAGAGGCGGCATAATGCAATCCTTTATTGACAACGTTTCGCCCACACAATGGACTTTATCAAGTCACAAACAGGGTAAAGATTATGTTATCCGGGTAGATCTGTTTGTGACTTGATAAATTTAGCCCACTGTGTGGGCGAAACGTTGTCAATAAAGGATCACGTTATACCGCAAATGTGTTTATTTTCCCATCGTGTTGGTATTTTATACCATGTATCCCCACCTGTCAGAGGTACTGACATGATACCTTGTGCTTTTTCTTCATCTATTCCGGAAACTTTTCGCCAGCCAGTGGATTCTTCAGTCCAATTCCGAGTAACGGTGGAAGGAGAGGAGGAGGAGGAGTTTGAGGTAATCAGTCCCTCATCCTTGAGTCGATGTTTGCGGCTTAATTCTCTACATTATGTTACTGAAGTTTTGGGTATTTACTTTGCTTAGGGATGCTTCTCCGTCCTTGAATATCCAAGGCGATATGCTGTCTAATCAAACTGGGTTTTTTTTCTGAGAAGAGATTGCCATGTTTGTTCCAGTAGGCCTGCTGCAGTGTTCCTCTATTCTTCTGTGCTTTGTGTTCTATCCTCCTGGTGATGCAAATTCCTCTTCTTGCTGCCTTGTTATGTATTAGATACAGGCAGTTTCGGGTGATGAGGATGTAAAGGCCATGGAAATGCACCTGCATGAGAAGCAACTCATAGGGAAGGCAAATGGACCTCGAGGTGGACACCACATCGAACGTGTCTCCTGAGTGCACACGTAAACGGGATAACATCGGAGAAATGTGCAAAGTTTGTCGTATGAAAATACCCTTCAGGAAACTTAACAAGAAGCCTTCAAGACACTATATGTATGATCAGTACTGGAGTACACAGCGCCAGCATGCAACCCTCGTGTCATCAACACAACATAACTTAAAATAATGGAGTATGAGGCAAAGATAACCCAAAATTGGCATTACTTAAGAAGCGAAGAGCTAAAGAAGCCGTAATCGCGACAAACTAGATACTTAAAGATAATGATGTAGAGCATAATGACGCAGGAGGGAAGAGAATGAGAGGATGGAAGAGAAGTTTAAAATTAAAATTAGCTCGATGTAGTTGAGAGTAATTGTTGAATTTAAATGTAGATATGAGAGTGCCCAACAGAGTAGACACATTGGATGGAGTGCTGAAAAAACAGAAACCCAAGAACTGGAGCTCAACCCCCCGCACACAGAGTTGAGTGCTCACACACACATTTTTTAACGGCACTAAATCTAATAGGAGAACAACCAAAGATAAATAAAAAATGGGTCTCCTCATCTGCATATTATTTGAAAATACCGTCGACTGACAGACTGACAGATAGACTGACAGACTGACAGACTCATTCCCCAAGGCTGAGACAGACCAAGTAAGTTTCTCATCCTTAGGTCTTACTCCTAGGTGCTACACTCCACGATCTCCCTCTTAGGTGCTTCACTCCTAGGACTCACTCCTAGGTGCTATACATCACGATCTCCCTCCTAGGTGCCTCACTCGTAGGTCTCACTTCTAGGTGCCACACCCCACGATCTCCCTCGTAGGTGCTTCACTCCTAGGACTCACTCCTAGGTGCTATACATCACGATCTCCCTCCTAGGTGCCTCACTCGTAGGTCTCACTTCTAGGTGCCACACCCCACGATCTCCCTCTTAGGTGCTTCACTCCTAGGACTCACTCCTAGGTGCTATACATCACGATCTCCCTCCTAGGTGCCTCACTCGTAGGTCTCACTCCTAGGTGCTACACCACGATCTCCCTCTTAGGTGCTTCACTCCTAGGACTCACTCCTAGGTGCTATACATCACGATCTCCCTCTTAGGTGCCTCACTCGTAGGTCTCACTTCTAGGTGCCACACCCCACGATCTCCCTCTTAGGTGCTTCAC
Source organism: Cherax destructor (assembly GCA_009830355.1). Classification (NCBI taxonomy): domain Eukaryota; kingdom Metazoa; phylum Arthropoda; class Malacostraca; order Decapoda; family Parastacidae; genus Cherax; species Cherax destructor. Next base: position 193,158 of record WNWK01002150.1, on the reverse strand, counting down.
TCCTAGGACTCACTCCTAGGTGCTATACATCACGATCTCCCTCCTAGGTGCCTCACTCGTAGGTCTCACTCCTAGGTGCCACACCCCACGATTTCCCTCCTAGGTGCCTCACTCGTAGGTCTCCCTCCTAGGTGGCACACCCCACGATCTCCCTCCTAGGTGCCTCACTCGTAGGTCTCCCTCCTAGGTGCCACACCCCACGATCTCCCTCCCTCCGTGGACTGAGCCATCTTTGCTCTGTGGAGACTTTTCTACTGTGCTTCCGTTCTTAGCTACCTGAGATTGGATGATGGTTTCCCTCGACTACGAGCAGCTATATCTCCAACTTAAGGCGGAATTAACGGAAGCTAGAAGAGAAATTCAACGTTTGAAGGGTATATGCAAGGATTATCCCCGGAACAATGTCGCCGATGATCAGACCAACGAATGGATGCTAGTCGGATCTGAAGGGACGAAGCTGAAGTTGAAGAAGGTCCAGGAGACTGCTGTGAAAACCAGCAACTCTTTTTCCTTGTTATCAGACAAATGTGAAGACATCCCAGCGATGACCATCTCTACAAAGACCGTCGAGAACGTCATGCACACCGCCAGTCGAGGTAAGAACATTGTTTTAGTTGGGGACAGTCAGATTAGGTTTATGGATAGGGAATTTTGTCTTAAGGATAGAAATAGGAGGCATAGGGTGTGTTATCATGGGGCTGGGACGAAGGATATTGTTAGCCGTCTGGACGACATCATGAGAGGAAATGGGAGCAATCCTATTATCTGTCTCAGTGTTGGAGGCAACGATCTTGGCAGGTATAGGAGTGAGGAGCTGATTAGCAGCTATAGGTCAGCAATAGACATAATTAGGAAGAAGGGTGGGAACCCTGTCATATGTGGTATTTTGCCAAGGAGAAGAGTTGGGAATGAATGGTTGTCCAGGGCAATTGGTGTCAATTGCTGGCTGGACAAATACTGTAAGGAAAATGCAGTAACATTCATTGACAATTGGACCTCTTCTATGGCAGAAATGACATGTATGCCAGGGATGGGGGTTCACTTATCTAGGTCTGGAGTGGGGGCACTGGCAACTGCAGTGGAGGGAGCTGTTATGGTTTTAAACTAGAAAAATATAGTGGTATGGGATGTGGGGGAAAACAGTGAAGTCCCAGATTAGTAATATTATGAATTCTAGGGGAACTAGTAATTGGCAGAATAAGGTGGATATTGGAAAGCCAGTGGCACTAGGTGACAAGGACAGTAATAGGTATAGTGGAAAAACAGAAATGAGCAGGAAGGGTAAAGACAAAGGAGGGTCTTTAAACATATATTACAGTAATAGTCGTAGTGCTAGGAATAAGATGGACTAGTTGAGATTAGTTGCTAATGCAGGTAACATTGATGTATTTGCCATAACTGAGACGTGGTTTAATTCGAAAAATCGGGACATGCTTGCTGAATGTCACATTCAGGGTTTTAAATTATTCCAAGTAGATAGATGTATTGGCATGGGGGTGGGGTGGCACTGTATGTCCGAAATCGCTTGAACTGTTGCATAAAAACGGGTATAAAGTCTGAAATATCACATACAGAGTCTGTCTGGATAGAATTTTCAGAGGGGCATGAAAAATTGATTTTAGGAGTGATATACCGTCCCCCAAACTTAGATAGGGACCAGGGGAGACTACTATGGGAGGAAATTGTTGAGGCTACAAGGCACGATAACGTAGTAATTCTAGGAGACTTTAACTTTAGTCAGATTGTTTGGAATTTCTTGACAGGGAATTTAGAATCTAAGGACTTTTTAGAAGTAGTTCAGGATTGTTTTTTGAAGCAGTTTGTGACAGAACCTACAACGGGAAATAACCTACTTGACTTGGTTCTAGGAAACACTTGTAAATAATTTAGAAATTACAGAGGAACTCGGCACAAGCGACCACAAATCAATTACCTTTAGCATTGAATGGAAGTATGATAGTAAGGACAATTCAGTAACGGTCTCAGATTTTCGCTTAGCAGATTACAATGGGCTTAGAGAACACTCATAAACTGTGGACTGGGGTAACGTAGAGAGCTATCAATATGACAGCTTTCTTAACACTATGCATGCTGTCCAAAGAACATTTATCCCGTATAAATAAATTAGATCAAATATAAATGATCCTAAATGGATGAATAATAGGCTCAAATATCTTTTAGGGCAGAAGAAAGGAATTTATAGGCGCATAAAAAGAGGTGAGGGTCATCTTATGAATCAGTATACTGTCATTAAGAGGGACGTTAAAAAGGGGATCAGAAAAGCTAAACGGGACTACGAAATTAAAAGTTGCTAGGGATTCAAAAACTAACCCAAAAAGTTTTTTTCAGGTTTATAGAACAAATTTAGAGATGAGATAGGCCCCCTTAAAAATAACTCTGGGAATCTTACTGACAAGGAGAATGAACTGTGCTCTATTTTTAATAATTATTTTCTCTCGGTTTTCACACAGGAAAACACTAACAATGTCCCAATGGTTGAGTTGTTTGGAGGGGCTGATGAAGATAATTTATGTAATATCACAGTCACTAGTGAAATGGTTATCAAACAGATAGACCGATTCAAGCAAAATAAATCCCCGGATCCTGATGAGCTTTTTTCAAGGGTTCTTAAAAAGTGCAAAATGGAACTTTGTGAACCATTGACTAATATTTTTAATTTACCTCTTCAAACAGGTGTAGTGTCTGATATGTGGAAGATGGCCAAAGTAATTCCTATTTTTAAAGCAGGGGACAAGTCACTACCGTCAAATTACCGCCCAATAAGCCTTACCTCAATTGTAGGTAAATTACTAGAGTCAATTATAGCTGATATCATAAGAAGCCATCTTGATAAGCATAATTTGATTAATGATACTCAGCATGGATTCACGAGGGGTCGTTCCTGCCTAACTAATTTATTAACGTTTTTCAGTAAAGCTTTTGAGGCTGTTGATCATGATAAAGAATTCGATATTGTTTATTTAGATTTTAGTAAGGCTTTTGATAGAGTTCCACATCAGAGACTGTTAAAGAAAGGGGTAGCTCATGGCATTGGGGGAAAAGTGTTGTCATGGATCGAGTCATGGCTCACGAACAGGAAGCAGAGAGTGTGCATTAATGGGGTTAAATCCGAATGGGGATCTGTAACAAGTGGCGTTCCACAGTAATCAGTCTTAGCCCCGTTGTTGTTTATAATATATATTAATGACCTTGACGAGGGAATTACTAGTGATATGAGCAAATTCGCCGATGACACGAAGATAGGTAGAATAATTGATTCAAACGTAGATGTCAGGGAACTTCAGGAGGATTAGACAAGCTCAATTCCTGGTCAGAAAAGTGGCAGATGCAGTTCAATGTAGATAAATGCAAGGTTCTGAAGCTCGGGAGTGTCCATAACCCAAGCACTTATAAGCTAAATAACGTAGAACTTAGCCATACAGATTGCGAAAAGGACTTGGGGGTGATGGTAAGCAGCAACCTTAAACCAAGACAGCAATGCCTAAGCGTACGTAATAAGGCAAACAGATTACTGGGATTTATATCAAGAAGTGTAAGCAACAGAAGTCCAGCGGTTATATTACAGCTTTATACATCGTTAGTAAGGCCTCACCTAGATTACGCAGCTCAGTTCTGGTCTCCATATTACAGAATGGATATTAATTCGTTAGAAAACATTCAGCGTAGAATGACTAAATTAATACATAGCATTAGAAAACTTCCGTATGAAGAAAGATTGAAGACCCTAAAATTACATTCACTTGTAAGACGAAGAATGAGGGAGACATGATCGAGGTATACAAGTGGAAAATGGGTATTAACAAATTGGATATAAATAAGGTCTTGAGGATATCTCTCCAAGAGAGAACCCGCAATAATGGATTCAAATTAGATAAGTTTAGATTTAGAAAGGATATAGGAAAGTATTGGTTTGGAAATAGGGTAGTTGATGAGTGGAACAGTCTGCCTAGTAGGGTTATTGAAGCAAGGACCTTGGGTAGTTTCAAATTTAGGTTGGATAAATTCATGAGTGAGAGGGGTTGGATTTGAGTGTGACTTTCACATGAGTAAATATAATTATCAAAGCTTATTTGTTGGGTAGCATTAAAAATTGGGATGAGCAAAATATTCTGTTAGTGGGATGGATTGTGAAGGACCTGTCTAGTATGGGCCAATAGGCCTACTGTAGTGTTCCTCCTTTCTTATGTTCTTATGTTCTTATGTCTTACTCCTAGGTGCCACACCCTACCATCTCCCTCCTAGGTGCCTCACTCGTACGTCTCCCTCCTAGGTACTTCACTTGTACATCTAATGAAACAACAGAAGTGTGAAGTACACAATATCACAGTGGATAATGAAGGGAGGAGCAGCAGACCTAAGTACAACAAATACCCAAATCCTCAATAAAGCGATATAGAGAGAACACATGAAGAAAACTGCCATTGTAATCTTAAAACTCAAGAAAGGAAACAACGAATTAATATATCTGAAAATGTATTATATGCGAGAATTATCTAGGGACAAATACAAAACTAGAGGAAGGTTTTAAAGAACACGGGATTCACATCAAAACAAGAATTTAGTCATGGAAAATCCTTCTATACAAACGTCAGACTGATGAAGATTATACGTGGAGGATACTGGAGGATGTATCACGCATTCCTTGACCTAAAAAAGACATTTAGGATAGCCCGGAGACAAGACTTTAAAACTAGAAATGTAAGCCAGAGTAACATGGAAGAAGATACTAGAATAGGTAAAAGATTCCCTAAACGACAGAAAACCGAAACTTCAGATCTCTCCTCTGTTTTCGTGGTTCTGCTGAGAGTGCAGACATGTACATACATTATCCTGGTGTAACCAGAACTTAACTCCGAAATGATGAAGGCTTTTACACTCTTATTTTCTCGGTGAACATTAAGGAAAAGCACCTTGAATGCGTCTCTTTTTTGAGTTGGTAGACTCTTACAGACTTTGATAAACAAGAGTTTGTACTGTCCTCGTTATTACTGGCGAAGAAGACATGTGCAGTGAAAGGAAAATGAGTTAAACAGTGAAGTGGAAGGCTACTGTCTACAAGCTTGTGCAGAGAGCTCCTCCAGTCACCACAACGGGAGTCAGAGTGCAGCTCTTGTCTCAGCTGCTTATTACGATGCCCGTATTCATTGTATCATACGTCTGAGTATTTTGAAGATTATGCTAACAGCATCCCTGGTCCTCCTCTAGGTTAGGTAAGTCAAGTTCTTTATTCTGTGGTGTTAAGCTCGTTGTTTGTTGAGCGACGGGAGCCACGCTCACCCTGGGTTGTGTAAGTAGCACTGAACAAGTAACACTCTCACAGGAGACTGAAACTTATAACGACGTTTAGGTCCGACTTGGACCATGAACTAGGTGATTGTGCAAGTCGGACCGAAACGTCGTCTTGAAGTTTCATTTTCTTATGTGCGGGTTATTTGTGTATTGTTTCAGTCACTGTATTGTGCCTTTCTTATTCGTTATCTAGCACTAGCTGTCTATAATATCCTGGGAGTCATGCTATCGGGAGTCATGCTGACGGGAGTCATGCTATCGGGAGTCATGCTGACGGGAGTCATGCTGACGGGAGTCATGCTGACGGGAGTCATGCTAACGGGAGTCATGCTGACGGGAGTCATGCTGACGGGAGTCATGCTAACGGGAGTCATGCTGACGGGAGTCATGCTGACGGGAGTCATGCTGACGGGAGTCATGCTGTTCCTTTCTCTGTAGCTTCTTCCTCTCTTCCCCATCTATTCTTCAAATATTCCCACTTTCCCCTCACCCCTAGTGGGTTCTTACCGGTGAGTTCTGCTATGTCTAGTTCCAGTGAACGTGAGAGTGTGCTCACAGAGCTCTCATTAACACCTGTGTATAATGTTGATTGAGTTTGAACCACGGACAGAAGTACTTGACCGCAATCCTCACTTACTCCTCAAGGGAGAGAATCCGAAAACATTGACACAGTGTTTGACTTCTCTCGGCTTCCCTGGATTAAATTTTACACTGAAATTCTAAGTTTCACCCCTTGAACTCCAGCATTGCTGGGTTCCTAGCCTTTTGGGCCATGTGCCCTTTCTTGAAGCTGTGCATGAAACTTCATCACTTCGTTCATGCAGCTCGTCCCACTTGCGCTCAGTGCGTCCGTATGACCGTGTGTACTGAACAATTACATATTAATCTCCATGGTGTTTGTCCTAATTATATTTAACCGACCTTGCACATGCCATAAATTACTTTTTCAATTAACGTAGGTAATTTGGAGGAGTAAATTACAATGATACATTACACTCACACGTGTTTAAATTATATTTCTGTGTGCGATATTCAGCAGCACAATATTCACCTTGAATCTAAGCTTTTAATATACGCAAAAATAAGACGCTAAGTGGACTTGCGTAATTATAGGAAGTTGACATAATGTTAGTGACAAATGCCACACGTTTCGACCGTAAAAACTGTCACATATTTTGAACTTACGTAACAGATGGCACTTGTTTTGAACTTCAGCATGAAGTGACACTTGTTTTCAGTAAGAGATGGCACTGTGCATCAGGTCAGGATCGGCACTGTCATCTCTCCAGAGGCTGACTCCTCTCTTTCTACTGATGTCGATCTCTGACTCATTTTCTGCTTCTTTCCTCTCTCTCTCTCTCTCTTCTCTCTCTCTCTCTCTCTCTCTCTCTCTCTCTCTCTCTCTCTCTCTTCTCTCTCTCTCTCTCTCTCTCTTCTCTCTCTCTCTCTCTCTCTTCTCTCTCTCTCTCTCTCTCTCTCTCTCTCTCTCCTCCTCACTCTCTCTCTCTCTCTCTCTGTCTGTATGACCACTACGGGTTCAGGGCGTCTTGAAAATACATAATACTCAAGTTCTCATCTTGATATCACAGATGGGGAAAATATAATTTTGATAATGCGGGGTAGTTCTGCCAAGAGGCTCAGGCCAGAGGCCTAATCCAGAGGCCTAATCCAGCAGAGAGGAGCTGCACCTGCCACCACCTGGAGTGTTGCCATGGTTACCCAGCATCCCTCCCTACTTCATTATCTAACAGATGCTTAATGACTATGCTTTTCTTTTATTTTTGTTCGGTACATGTGTGTGTGTGTGTGTGTGTGTGTGTGTGTGTGTGTGTACGCACCTAATTCACCTAATTGTGGTTGCAGGGGTCGAGACTCAGCTCCTGGCCCCGCTCTTCACTGATCGCTACTGGGTCCTCTTTCTCCCTGCTCCATGAGCTTTATCATACCTCGTCTTAAAGTTATGTATGATTCCTGCCTCCACTACATCACTTGCTAGACTATTCCACTTCCTGACTACTCTATGGCTGAAGAAATACTTCCTAACATTCCTTTGACTCATCTGAGTCTTCAACTTCCAATTGTGACTCCTTGTTTCTGTGTCCCCTCTCTGGAACATCTTGTCTATCCACCTTGTCTATTCCACGCAGTATTTTGTATGTCGTTATCATGTCTCCCCTAACCCTCCTGTCCTCCAGTGTTGTCAGGCCGATTTCCCTTAACCTTTCTTCGTAGGACATTCCCCTTAGCTCTGGAACTAGCCTTGTCGCAAACCTTTGCACTTTCTCTAATTTCTTGACGTGCTTGGCCAGGTGTGGGTTCCAAACTGGTGCTGCATACTCTAGTACAGTGTCTTGAACGATTCCTTACTAATGTATCGGAACGCTATTCTCAGGTTTGCCAGCCGCCCGTATGCTGCAGCAGTTATCTTGTTGATGTGTGCTTCCGGAGACGTGCTCGGTATTATACTCACCCCAAGATCTTTCTCCTTGAGTAAGGTTTGCAGTCTTTGGCCACCTAGCGTATACTCTGTCTGCGGTCTTCTTTGCCCTTCCCCGATCTTCATGACTTTGCATTTGGCGTGGTTAAGCTCGAGAAGCCAGTTTGCTGGACCACGTGTCCAGTCTGTCCAGGTCTCTTTGAAGTCCTGCCTGATCCTCATCTGATTTAATTCTCCTCATTAACTTCACATCATCTGCGAACAGGGACACTTCTGAGTCTATCCCGTCCATGATGTCATTCACATATACCAAAAATAGCACTGGTCCTAGGACTGACCCCTGTGGTGTGTATGTGTGTGTGTGTGTGTGTGTGTGTGTGTGTGTGTGTGTGTGTGTGTGTGTGTGTGTGTGTGTGTGTGTGTGTGTGTGTGTGTGTGTGTGGATAATTGGGCTTTGTACAAAAAAAAATATCATCTTTCTCTTGTCTTCATCTTTGTTCCTCTCTTCTCTCTTCTTATTTCTCTTTTTCTTCGTGTGGTGTACTAACCCATGTGGTGTTGCAAGGGTCGAGTCTCAGCTCCTAGCCCCACCTCTCCACAGGCTGATAGTATCCTCTCTCCTGGCTGCGTGAGACCTGTCATACCTCTTCTTAATGCTGCGTAATGGATCCTGCATCTTCCAGGCTGTTTTATTTCCTGTTCACTCTGAGGCTAAACAAATATTTCGTAACATCCCTGTGACTCATCTGTGTTTCCAGCTGTGCCCTTGTGCACTTCATTTCCCCCTCCTCTCAATATTTTGTACGTCGTTGTTATGTTACCTCTGATCTTTCAGTCCTCTAATGCCATCTGGTTTAGCTCAAAGCTCGAGCCTCGTAGTTAAAACACCTTAGTCCCGGGACTTAGTCTCGTTGCAAACCTTTTCACATTTTCCAGCTTCTTGACACTCTTTATGATGAGTGAGCTTCACTGTCATGCTTCAGACTCCAAAAATGATTCCTTGTTAAGTTTCCGGAATGCTAATTTAGAGTTGCCTCCCTTGCGCTTGCTGTGGAGGTTGTTCAGTTGTCGTGCGCCTCCTGCAATATACACAGAACTCTGTCCACCTGATTAATTCCTAATGGTTATAATTTTAACCATATTTTTTAATATGGTGGAAGGTCTTTTTTAATATGGTGGAAGGTCTCGGTCAGATGACCAAAAGCTCCAGCTATGTGTTATCATATGACTAAGACCCGCGTCAGGAGACACTTGTCCTGTTTCCTGACAAACGTTACGTAACCTCTGCCTACCTGGAGGTCTTTTGCCTGGAAGGAAGTTTGCAGCCTTTGTCCCAGAAGACTGTGTTTTATTTTCGGTCTTCTCTGTTTCCTCTCCCGCTCGTCACACACACCAGGGGGTCCAGGAGCGTCGTGCTGGCATCCACTTTAGTGAGTAATTTGGTAAAATGCAATGATTAATATTTCCCGCTTCGTTACCATTAACTAATGAGGCACTCTGCATAACAATGTCAGTACACTAGGCTGGCGCCTACATAAACGACCCCTTCCCCATCCCCCCTTTTCATTTTTTTTATTATATACCCTATTCCCATTGGCCCATTTTTTTTTTCATCGTGGATGTTTTTTTTTTTTCCGTGCTCAATGGGCAAGTTCGGAAATTTTTCGTAATATATCCCTTCATTTTCGCCCTCATTTCCATAATTAGCGTTACGAATGTAAATAATATCTCCTACACGAGGCTTTAGCATAAAATTTATTTATATAGCCTTTTGAATGCTTTGATTGGTCACGGATAACTCGTCAGGAAAATAATATTAATAACGCTTAGGGTAGCTGAGGTTGATAGGGATTTTGTCGCCGGCATTCAGCACTAGTCGAGCGACAATAATATTAATTAACTCGCCTTAGTAGCCTTAGGTTGAATAGGATTTCTCTGGTTTGCTTGCATAAGATAGTTAATGTTGGCAAATTAAGTGTCATTAGCTATACTTCTCTTATTTGAGATACGACATTCTCTGGATGTTTGAATTGTGTTAATTGCTTCTCTTTTTCTTCCTTGTCTCTCTTTCTTTTCTGATCTCTTGATGTCTCTCTCTCTCTCTCTCTCTCTCTCTCTCTCTCTCTCTCTCTCTCTCTCTCTCTCTCTCTCTCTCTCTCTTCTGTCTCTCCCTCCCTCTCTCTCTCTCTCTCTCTCTCTCTCTCTCTCTCTCTCTCTCTCTCTCTCTCTCTCTCTCTCTCTCTCTCTCTCTCTCTCTCTCTCTCTCTCTCTCTCTCACGTTATCATTTATCTTCTCCATTTGAGAATCGTGATATGTACAGTTAGCACAAGTTAACAGAGAGACAGACAGACAGACAGAGAGTGAGGCTGCCAGATAGAAAAAAAAGATAGACCTGAGATATAGTGTGTGAGAGAAATATAGTGTGAGGACAAGTTGAGAACAAGTTAGCAGAGGAGAGTTGGGGTTATCTGGGAACACAACACAAACTTCATGAGATAATAAACGAGTTAGTCATGCACTACTAAATGTACAAAGGTATCAGACAAAACTAGGTACAATGTGTACTCACCTATTTGTGGTTGCAGGGGTCGAGTCATAGCTCCTGGCCCCGCCTCTTCACTGATTGCTACTAGGTCCTCTCTCTCCCTGCTCCATGAGCTTTATCAAACCTAGTCTTAAAACTATGTATGGTTCCTGCCTCCACTATGTCGCTTTCTAAGCTATTCCACTTCCTGACAACTCTATGACTGAAGAAATACTTCCTAACATCCCTTTGACTCATAGGAGTCTTCAACTTCCCAAATATGACCCCTTGTTTCTGTGTCCCCCTCTGGAACATCTTGTCTCTGTCCACCTTATCTATTCCTCGCAGTATTTTATATGTCGTTATCATGTCTCCCTAACCTCCTGTCCTCTAGTGTCGTCAGGCAGATTTCCTTAACCTTTCTTCGTAGGACAATCCCCTTAGCTCTGGGACTAGTCTTGTTGCAAACCTTTGCACTTTCTCTAATTTCTTGACGTGCTTGACCAGGTGTGGGTTCCAAACCGGTGCTGCATACTCCAGTATGGGCCTGACGTATATGGTATACAGAGTCTTGAATGATTCCTTAGTGAGGTATTGGAACGCTATTCTTAGGTTTGTGTGTGTGTGTGTGTGTGTGTGTGTGTGTACTCACCTAGTTGTGGTTGCAGGGGTCGAGTCAAAGCTCCTGTGTGTGTGTGTGTGTGTGTTAGTTACCATTTTGTCCTAGGCACATGTCGATTAGATACTAGGCCTGTTGTATGTATGTGTGTGTGTGTGTGTGTGTGTGTGTGTGTGTTATAATAATATAAGAAAATAATCCATAATATAAAGCCATTTTTATTACTTCTGGCCTTTTAATAATAATTAATTTAATGTTGCGAAAACACATATTTATTTTCACGGATATTTGTCTAGTAAATTGGTCACTGAGTGTTAATGTCTAAGAATATTTACTGTAATTTATGCCATGACGCATAATATTATTATTTACACAGGATAATTAGTAATTCAATAATCGCGAGCATAAAAGAACTTTCCAGGGAAAAATAAATACTAGGTTAATGGGAGAAAATAAATACTAGGCTAATGGGAGAAAATAAATACTAGGTTAATGGGAGAAAATAAATACTAGGCTAATGGAAGAAAATAAATACAAGGCTAATGGGAGAAAATAAATACTAGGCTAATGGGAGAAAATAAATACTAGGGTAATGGGAGAAAATAAATACTAGGCTAATGGGAGAAAATAAATACTAAGCTAATGGAAGAAAATAAGTACTAGGCTACTGGGAGAAAATAAATACTAGGCTAATGGGAGAAAATAGATGCGTCAACGTATTAATGTTCGAAAAAGAATTACGTGTAAATGTAACTAACGGTGTAAAGTAGAATGTCATTAATAATGTAATTGTTTTAGCTAAATGGGAGAATAATTCAAATGAAAATACTGCATTTTAACTTCAAAATATATATGACTGAAACTCAGCCGAGGATCCTACAGCTGACACCGAGCCGAGGCTCCTACAACTGACACCGAGCCGAGGCTCCTACAGCTGACACCGAGCCGAGGCTCCTACAACTGACACCGAGCCGAGGCTCCTACAACTGACACCGAGCCGAGGCTCCTACAACTGACACCGAGCCGAGGCTCCTACAGCTGACACCGAGCCGAGGCTCCTACAGTTGACACCGAGCCGAGGCTCGTGGAGCTGACACTGAATATTACTCAAACACGTTGTAGTGTCCGAGTGATGGGATGCAGTTGCCTGCAGATCACCAGGCATTACTCCCGTGTTTCAGGCAGACTCCACCTCCACTTCTCCGCCTGTGAGTCTTGCGTAGAAAAATTCTTGAATTAAATTCTCCTTCTTGTATAAGACTGTCCCACTAAACCATTCCAAGATGATATAGGAATGTCCATCTTCTTGAAAAGTATTTTTAAAGCCGTCACCATGTTTGTGGATATTGATCACCTTATTCTCGAGAATATTGGAAATGCTGCCTTATTATACGAGAGGATGGTAGTACCTACAACGGATACCTGGTGTTTACAACACTTTTTCGATTCTCTTGGCAACAGAAGTAGTTGATTAAGACGCTGTGTAATCAGTCCATCGCCCTGGAAGACGTAGTTTTGAGGTGATCAGTCCCTCAGTCTGAAGAAGAGTTCTGCTCCATTGTCTGGAACAACGTGAAGTTGAAGTTACGGTATGGAGACTCAGGGGCAAATATGTTTATTAGTGGGTTGGGGTTTGAGAAAGACCTGCCTGGTATGGGCCTCCTCTCTCATGTTCTTATACTGTCAAAGGTGAGGCGGAGAAGAGGCTGGGTCCAGCTAATAGAAATCACAGGTTGATATCACCGTCCAGTTGACTTGTCGTTCCTACAGACAGCAGACGACACCGTCCAGTTGACTTGTCGTTCCTACAGACAGCAGACGACACCGTCCAGTTGACTTGTCCTTCCTACAGACAGCAGACGACACCGTCCAGTTGACTTGTCCTTCCTACAGACAGCAGACGACACCGTCCAGTTGTCTTGTCGTTCCTACAGACAGCAGACGACACCGTCCAGTTGTCTTGTCGTTTCTACAGACAGCAGACGACACCGTCCAGTTGACTTGTCCTTCCTACAGATAGCAGACGACACCGTCCAGTTGACTTGTCCTTCCTACAGACAGCAGACGACACCGAAAAGTGGCAGATGCAGTTCAATGTAGATAAATGCAAGGTTCTGAAGCTCGAGAGTGTCCATAACCCATAACTTGGGGGTTATGGTAAGCAGCAATCTTAAACCAAGACAGCAATGCCTAAGCGTACGTAATAAGGCAAACAGATTACTGGGATTTAGATCAAGAAGTGTAAGCAACAGAAGTCCAGAGGTTATATTACAGCTTTATACATCGTTAGTAAGGCCTCACCTAGATTACGCAGCTCAGTTCTGGTCTCCATATTACAGAATGGATATTAATTCGTTAGAAAACATTCAGCGTAGAATGACTAAATTAATACATAGCATTAGAAATCTTCCGTAGGAAGAAAGATTGAAGACCCTAAAATTACATTCACTTGTAAGACGTAGAATGAGGGGAGACATGATCGAGGTATACAAGTGGAAAATGGGTATTAACAAAGGGGATATAAATAAGGTCTTGAGAATATCTCTCCAAGAGAGAACCCGCAATAATGGATTCAAATTAGATAAGTTTAGATTTAGAAAGGATATAGGAAAGTATTGGTTTGGAAATAGGGTAGTTGATGAGTGGAACAGTCTGCCTAGTAGGGTTATTGAAGCAAGGACCTTTGGTAGTTTCAAATTTAGGTTGGATAAATTCATGAGTGAGAGGGGTTGGATTTGAGTGGGAATTGCACATGAGTAAATAGAATTATCAATTGCTGGCTGGACAAATACTGTAAGGAAAATTCAGTAACATTCATTGACAACTGGGACCTCTTCTATGGCAGAAATGACATGTATGCCAGGGATGGGGTTCACTTATCCAGGTCTGGGGTGGGGGCACTGCAACTGCAGTGGAGGGAGCTGTTAGGGCTTTAAACTAGAAATAGTTAGTGGTATGGGTTTTGGGGGGAAAACAGTGAAGTCTCAGTGTAGTAATATTATAAGTTCTAGGAGAACTAGTAATAGGCAGAATAAGGTGGATAGTGGAAAGCTAGTGACACTAGATGACAAGGACAGTAATAGGTATAGTGGAAAAAACAGAAATGAGCAGGAAGGGTAAAGAGAAAGGAGGGTCTTTAAATATATATTACACCAATAGTCGTAGTGCTAGGAATAAGATGGACGAGTTGAGATTAGTTGCAAGTACGGGTAATATTGATGTTTTTGCAATAACTGAGACATGGTTTAATATGAAAAATCGGGACTTGCCTGCCGAATGTCACATTCAGGGTTTTAAATTGTTCCAAGTAGACAGAAGTATCGGGAAGGGGGGTGGGGTGGCACTCTATGTCCGTGATCATTTAAATTGTTACATAAAAACGGGTATAAAGTCTGAAATAACACATACAGAGTCTGTCTGGATAGAATTTTCAGAGGGGTGTGAAAAATTTATTTTAGGCGTGATTTACCGTCCTCCAAACTTAGATAGGGAACAAGGGAGACTACTTTGTCGTTCCTACAGACAGCAGACGACACCGTCCAGTTGACTTGTCGTTCCTATAGACAGCAGACGACACCGTCCAGTTGACTTGTCGTTCCTACAGACAGCAGACGACACCGTCCAGTTGACTTGTCGTTCCTACACACGACAGACGACACGACAAAACGGCGTTTGAAATGTTTTGTCTGGGTGGATTTAAATTTTTGGCTCACGAATTAAAATGTGAACCTACGAAACATTCCCCATGTTGCAAAATGGAACTCTGTGAACCAATATCTAACATTTTTAATTTATCTCTTCAAACAGGTGTAGTGTCTGATATGTGGAAGATGGCTAATGTAATTCCTATTTTTAAAGCAGGGGACAAGTCACTACCGTCAAATTACCGCCCAATAAGCCTTACCTCAATTGTAGGCAAATTACTAGAGTCAATTATAGCTGATATTATTAGAAGCCATCTAGATAACCATAATTTGATTAATGATACTCAGCATGGATTCACGAAGGGCCGTTCCTGCCTATCTAATTTATTAACCTTCTTCACTAAAGCTTTTGAGGCTGTTGATCATGATAAAGAATTCGATATTGTTTATTTAGACTTTAGCAAGGCTTTTGATAGAGTACCGCACCAGAGACTGTTAAAGAAAGTGGCAGCTCATAGCATTGGGGGAAAAGTGCTGTCATGGATCGAGTCATGGCTCACCAATAGGAAGCAGAGAGTGTGCATAAATGGGGTTAAATCCGAGTGGGGACTTGTAACAAGTGGTGTTCCACAGGGATCAGTCTTGGACCCATTGTTATTTATAATATATATCAATGACCTTGATGAGGGAATTACTAGTGATATGAGCAAATTCGCCGACGACACGAAGATAGGTAGGATAATTGATTCAAACATAGAAGTCATAGAACTTCAGGAAGATTTAGACAAACTTAATTCGTGGTCAGAAAAGTGGCAGATGCAGTTCAATGTAGATAAATGCAAGGTTCTGAAGCTCGGGAGTGTCCATAACCCAAGCACTTATAAGTTAAATAACGTAGAACTTAGCCATACAGATTGCGAGAAGGACTTGGGGGTGATGGTAAGCAGCAACCTTAAACCAAGACAGCAATGCCTAAGCGTACGTAATAAGGCAAATAGATTACTGGGATTTATATCAAGAAGTGTTAGCAACAGAAGTCCAGAGGTTATATTACAGCTTTATACATCATTAGTAAGGCCTCACGTAGATTACGCAGCTTAGTTTTGGTCTCCATATTACAGAATGGACATAAATTCGTTAGAAAACATTCAGTGTAGAATGACTAAGTTAATACATAGCATTAGAAATCTTCCTTACGAAGAAAGATTGGAGACCCTTAAATTACATTCACTTGTAAGACGTAGAATGAGGGGAGACATGATCGAGGTATACAAGTGAAAAATGAGTATTAACAAAGGGGATATAAATAAGGTCTTGAGGATATCTCTCCAAGAGAGAACCCGCAATAATGGATTCAAGCTAGATAAGTTTAGATTTAGAAAGGATATAGGAAAGCATTGGTTTTGAAATAGGGTAGTTGATGAGTGGAACAGTCTGCCTAGTAGGGTTATTGAAGCTAGTACCTTGGGTAGTTTCAAATTTAGGTTGGATAAATTCATGAGTGAGAGGGGTTGGATTTGAGTGGAACTCGCACATGAGTGAATGAAATTGTCAAAGCTTATATCTTGGGTAGCATTGAAAATTGGGTTGAGCAAGTGTTCTGTTAGTGGGACAGATTGTGAAGGACCTGCCTAGTATGGGCCAACAGGCCTGCTGCAGTGTTCCTCCTTTCTTATGTTCTCTGTATGTTCTCCAACGAATCTATATCCATTCTGTAGTAAGGAGACCAAAACTGAGCTGCATAATCCAAATGAGGTCTCACTAGTGATGTATAGAGCTGTAAAATAACTTTTGGACTTCTGTTGCTTATACTTCTTGAAATAAATCCTAGTAATCTGTTAGCCTTATTGCGCACACTTAGGCACTGTTATCTTGGCTTTAGATTTCTGCTTACCATGACTCCCAAGTCTTTTTCACATTCTGTATGATCAAGCTCTACTTCACCTAGTTTATAAATTCGAGGGATATTTTCATTAACAAGGACTAGCACCTTACACTTGTCCACATTGAACTTCATCTGCCACTTCTCAGACCAAGACATTAATTTGTCCAAATCCTCCTGGAGTTCACTGGTATCCTCCTCAGAATGAATTATACGGCCTATCTTTGTATCATCAGCAAATTTACTCATGTCACTTGCAATTCCTTCATCAAGGTCATTTATGTAAATTATGAACAACAATAGGCCTATAACTGATCCTTGTGGAACGCCACTAGTGGCTAATCCCCATTCAGAGTTTCCATTAATGGAAACTCTCTGCTTTCTATTGGTAAGCCATGCCTCTATCCATGCTAGAACTTTACCTCCTATACCATGAGCTGCCACCTTTCTTAAGAGTCTCTTGTGAGGTACTCTATCGAAAGCCTTACTGAAATCCAAGTAAATTATATCATATTCTTTATCACTGTCTACTGCCTCAAATGTTTTATTGAAAAACGTCAGTAAATTTGTCAGGCAGGAACGACCTCTCGTAAACCCATGCTGAGATTCATTAATCAAATTATGTTCTTCAAGGTGACTTCTAATAATATCAGCTATAATTGACTCTAATAATTTGCCTACTATAGATGTGAGGCTTATTGGACGGTAATTTGATGGACTGGACTTATCCCCTGATTTGAATATAGGAACTACATTAGCTATCTTCCACATCTCTGGCACAACACCAGTTAGGATGGACGTATTAAACACATTCGTTAATGGCTGACTAACTTCCATCTTGCATTTTTTACGTACTCTGGAAAACAACTCGTCGGGTCCCGGGGACTTATTTTGCTTCAGTTTATCTATCTGTTTGATAACCATGTCCCTCGTGACAGTAACATTAGTTAATTTGAATTCTTCAGGAACTGAATAATTGTTAATTTCTGGAATATCATTTACGTCTTCTTGTGTAAAGACTGACAAAAAATAGTCATTAAATAGAGAACACATTTCCAGTTCGTTATCCGTCAGCTGTCCATTCCCAATTTTCAGAGGTCCTACCTTTTCCCTCACCTCTCTGGAACATCCTGTCTCTATCCACCTTGTCTATTCCATGCAGTATTTTGTACTTCGTGTGTGTGTGTGTGTGTCTAGGAATGGCCATACTCCCGAGATACACAGCGTCAGGAAGCCCTCAACATCAAAATGGTAGCAACATGAACACTACAGCGAAGAAAAAAATCCATGATAAATCCGGCTAAGACCCGAAATAAAGTAGCTCTCTCAGCGTGTCCTAAATTTCCTCAGTTCCATAAACACTTTCCTTTCCAGTCGACTTCTAGCGCTCTCCCCTCTTTTAAAAAAAATATATATATCCATTACTTAAATTTACGGAGTTTTCTGAGGGAAGTGGAAGATTTTCAGAATCCTGTGAGAGAAAACGAAGATTTCTCCAGCTTTCTAAAGAAAACTGGAGATTTGTGTCCTTTCGCCTCCCTCAGTAAGGATTAAAAATATTACAAGTCGGAGAAATTCTCTCTAAACGACTCTCTTTTAGAGGAGGTTATAGAGTGTAAGTCGTATTTATAAAGCTAAATGGAGTCATCTGGCGTTGACGTCAAATTGGGTTCATATGCGATGTGTGTGTAGAGAGAGAGAGAGAGAGAGAGAGAGAGAGAGAGAGAGAGAGAGAGAGAGAGAGAGAGAGAGAGAGAGAGAGAGAGAGAGAGAGAGAAGAAAAGAAAAGAGAAGAGAGAGAGAGCAGAGAGAGCAGAGAGAAACAGAGACAGACAGACAGAGGGAGGGAGAGAGATATCCAACAATATTTTTTGTGGTCTCGGTGTGATTGCTGCAGTCCTGATCAGCCTGAGGTAAGAAGAAGAAGGAGGAAAAGAAAATGAAGAAAAAAAAGAAGAAGAGTAAGAAGAAGAAGAAGAAAGACAAATTCCCTCTTCCCCTTCATTCACCCTTCACCCCATCCCATCCTATCGTCCCTCCCAACACCCCTTCCTTCACCTCCTCCTCCACCACCACCCCAATCCACTCCTTCAACCCTCCCTCCAACCCCCCTCAACGGCCAGAAATTTCCCCCCAGCTGCTGAGGCGCTGATAATAGATAAAAAAGCCCGAAAATACGGAGCTGCCCATTGCACTCTCATATTTTCCCAGCTAGAGTTTACGGTGCGGTGCCGCGAGAGTTACTCTCCCCGCTGCCAGCACTCACATTCACTCACTGATTTCATCTTCACCGCCAGAGACTTATTGCTCTAGTGTCAATAAGGAAACTGATTACTTTTGGGCAGGATGGAGGAGCTGGGAGAGAAAAGGTGCTGGTGGTGGGTAGGAATGTAATTACCTTGAATACAGTTACCTTGATTTGATTACCATGATACAGTTACATTGAATACAATTACCTTGATGCCTTGATGCAGTTACCTTGAATGAAATTACCTTGATGTAATTACCCTGATGTAGTTACCTTGAATGCAATTACCTTGAATGCAATTACCTTGAAACCCTGATGCAGTTACCTTGATGTCCTGATGCAGTTACCTTGAATGAAATTACCTTGGTGCCCTGATACAGTTACCGTGAGTGAAATTACCTTGATACACTGATGTAGTTACAGTGAATGCAATTATCTTGATACCCCGATGTAGTTACCTTAAATGCAATTACCTTGGTGCCCTGATGCAGTTACCTTGATTGCAATTACCTTGATACCCTGATGCAATTATCCTGAATGTAATTACCCTGATGTAATTACCCTGGTCCAGTTACCCTGAATGCAATTACCTTGATGGTCGCAGACCGGGTCACGGGGGCGTTGATCCCCGAAATTCTCTCCAAGTAAACACTGATGCAGTTACCTTGAATGCAATTACCTTGATACCCTGATGTTGTTACCTTAAATACAAATACCTTGACGTAATTATCTTGATATAATTACCAGGATGTAGTTACCCTGAATGCAATTACCTTGATGTAATTATCTTGATGTAATTACCCTGATGAAGTTACCTTGAATGCAGTTACCTTGACTTAATTACTGTGATTCAATTACCTAGTTGTTTTTTCTAGGGTGGGTTAACCCCGATAGATCTGTCTACTCAGGAAGCCATGTGTGGATACCTGGAGAGTATACCTGGAGAAGGTTTAGTCGGTCAACGCCCCCGCGTGGAGTCAGTTTCCGCTGATACCACTATTCTACCATTTCCGGTATTATTTATTCTCTGGATCGGGGTGAAACGTCGCCACAGTGAAGATGCACAAGTATTATACACGTCTCTTATTCATCTGCGTGTCGAATTTGTGAGGTAAACGTATTAATGCCTATTGTGTTTATCACGTTTTAAGTGTTCCTTGTCATGTGGCTGGCTGGTGATGACTGTACCCCAGCATATCAGTGGTAAGGTTTACCGACCAGACGGGTGAATGAGACATGCTGTTTACGGCATTTACCCAGGAGATGTTTCGCTCCTGGTGCACGAAATGTCTTCTCAAATAAATGCCATAAGCCGTAACTTATGTCTTCTTTCCATTACATCTGCGTTCACTCCTGGTGCTTTATCATACGCTCAGAATACACACACACACACACACACACACACACACACACATACACACACACACACACACACACACACACACACACACACATGCACACACACACACACACATACAAACACACACACACACATGCACACACACACACACACACACACACAGGAGCTATGACTCGACCCCTGCAACCACAACTAGGTGAGTACACACACACATACACACACACACACTCACACACACACACACACACACACACATGCACACAAACACACATCTTGGGGTGAGTATAATACCGAGCACATCTCCTGAGGCACACATCAATCAGATAACTGCTGCAGCATACGGGCGGCTGGCAAACCTAAGAATAGCGTTCCAATACCTCACTAAGGAATCATTCAAGACTCTGTATACCATATACGTCAGGCCCATACTGGAGTATGCAGCACCAGTTTGGAACCCACACCTGGTCAAGCACGTCAAGAAATTAGAGAAAGTGCAAAGGTTTGCAACAAGACTAGTCCCAGAGCTAAGGGGATTGTCCTACGAAGAAAGGTTAAGGGAAATCGGCCTGACGACACTAGAGGACAGGAGGGTTAGGGAAGACATGATAACGACATATAAAATACTGCGAGGAATAGATAAGGTGGACAGAGACAAGATGTTCCAGAGAGGGGACACAGAAACAAGGGGTCACAATTGGAAGTTGAAGACTCAGATGAGTCACAGGGATGTTATGAAGTATTTCTTCAGTCATAGAGTTGTCAGGAAGTTGAACAGTCTGGAGAGTGATGTAGTGGAGGCAGGATCCATACATAGCTTTAAGAAGAGATACGATAAAGCTCAAGGAGCAGGGAGAGAGTGGACCTAGTAGAGACCAGTGAAGAGGCGGGGCCAGGAACTGTAACTCGACCCCTGGAACCACATAAAGGTGAGTACACACAAGAATAGGCTCATCACAGCACCTACTTCACCTTGATGCGAGGAACTAGAGTTGTCCTTCCTTTCCTTTAATGGAACCTAAATTTGTTTATTTTATTTTATTTTTTCTTTCTTTCCTCTTTTCTTTTCTTTCTATTTTCTTTAGAGTGCTGGTCTGATGAGGCTCGTGATGAGAGGACTGATGTACATGCTTGAGTGTTCTTGTGAGTACAGTGACAGTGGGAGTACAACCTTAATTTTTCTGCTCTAAAGCTGGGTTCTATTTTTTGCGTACTTTTGAGAAGCTGTGGATGAGAAGTCTTGTGTTTTCCGAAGGTTTAAATGACATAAAAAACTGCTGTTGGTTTAGAGTTTTATCTTGTTTTAAAGATAATTCCTCCGCTTGCTCTGTTCTTTTCCTATGCCGTGGACATTTAGTCTATGTCCAGGCTTCATAGGTCAATCATTGTAGACTGAAGAAGCCTGTTCCACAGACTAAACGTCTCAATAAAGCCCTGCAACTCTGTCTCTTTAAGTATCCCCTTGCCTTGGTCAGCAGGATTCCTACGAATACAAGGTAGCATTTTTCCTCGCACTCTGAACAACACCTGCCTGTGTTATGCGTCAGTTGAACTGCAGTCATTGTGCTAATATACTGAACCTCACACCATCGAGTACAGCTCCTCATTCCAGCGAGGGACCTAGTGTCCTGTACCCGCTGTAGGTACTGCACGTCATCGCAGCGAGTCTCTCTCTCTCTCTCTCTCTCTCTTGGTATAACCTCTCGAAAGCTAAACGAGGTCACAGTCTTCTTTCAATTACTCTCCCTCGTATGGAGTTTCACAATATTAAATCTGAAGAGTTATTAGGGGGATATGATGCAGATGACATAACGAGCCTTCCTCAGTGTAAGTGCTCATGGCACGGTAGTGGGATGGGAAGAGGGGAGGAGAAAGGGGGAGCCAGATGGGGAAGGATGACAGAGAGGAGGGGAAAGAGTAGGCTTAGGAAGAAGAGGAGGAGGAGCAGAAATAGAAGACCTAATAACCTCGTTCGAGACATCAAAATTACGAACATTATTAATCATAACAGATTCTCTTTTCTCGCCTGAAGAGGATCTCTATCAAGACCCGAAATATTTGTGATATATCTTGCTTCGTAATGTAGGTTATACTAGTTGTTTAAGCCGTACGACGTGCAAATGGTTCACTTAATGATAACTCAAGAGTGCCCTACCAGCTTTCCTATCCTCTTCCATAGCATCAAATGAGTTAATAAAACAAATTCTTCCGGACAACCTCAGTGATTCAGCAGGAATACAGGACCCTAGCTACTCCAGTGCCATCACTGAATGGGAGACTCTTGCTGCTCCAGCACCAAAACCTAGTGCAGAACTGGCCTACAAACAGTCAAGTTGGGATCACCATCTATCATTGGAAGAATAGCAAGCTTTTAGCATGGGACTATACCTGTGTGTCGACACTGGCTGACACCTACATCCTTCACAGTGTCGGGCGACAGGGAGGAGCTGCTGATCACAGGGAGGAGTACAAGATCGGCAAGTACAGGGACATAAGCCAACATTATCAATGTGTCCCTGTGGGATCAGAGACCTTGGGAGCATGGGGAAAAAATGCAACACGTTTCCTTAAAGAACTGGGTTCCAGACTCATCGACACCACCAGGGACCCAAGGGCAGCCACTTTAATGTTCCAGCGCCTCAGCGTGGCCATCCAGAGAGGAAATGCATGCTGGATACTGGTCTCGCGTCCAGCTTTGGAGGAGCTGGAGGAGATTCATAATCTTTGATATAGTGTACCAATGTATTCACGTTCATGTTTTCTGTCAATGTATTCTGTCTATTAATAAAGCACTCATATTTATGTAGGGGGTGGTAGGAGAAGAAAATATTCAAACAGCTCCGTTGAGAACCTCGAGTTTTCCCTGAGGTAAGTTTATTGTCTTCTCTGAGGATGAGGGTCCCCAGTAAAGTTCTAGAGGTGGTACCTCCTTATATATTTTATATTATATATATATATATATATATATATATATATGCAAAGAGATCACAGTAAACAGTGGTTTTCTTGCATATATATATATATATATATATATATATATATATATATATATATATATATATATATATATATATATATATATATATATATATATATATATATATATATATATATATATATATATATATATATATATATATATATATATATATATATATATATATATATATATATATATATATATATATATATATATATATATATATATATATATATATATATATATATAGTATATATATATATATATATATATATATATATATATATATATATATATATATATATATATATATATATATATATATATATATATATATTTACACAGAAGACCGTCGTTTAACACGGTAGTTACGTTCCTGAAAACGCCGTGTTAGAAAAACTGAAGAACTTACTGGAAAAATAGGGTTACGTTCCTGGGAGCCCCCAAAAAGCCAAACAACTTTTTTTTAGGCCTCCAGATCTAACGAAATAAAAGTGAATATGTAATTGTAGTACACTGTCGTGATATATTACTGCTTAAGACTACAAATTCAATAGCAATAATAGTGTTTCTTACCTTAAATTGTGGGTAATGGTGTTTGTGTGGATGATTGTGAAGAGAGTAGATATGGATGGTGTGGCCCTATTGGGCTGAGGTAGATGGTTGTTGGTTGGATAGGATAGTGTAGGATAGGCTAGGATAGCCTAGGATAGTGTAGGATAGGCTGGGATAGCCTAGGATAGTGTGGGGTAGGCTAGAGTAGGATGGGATAGCCTAGGATAGTGAGAGATAGTCTGAGAAAGCCTCAGAAAGATTGGGATAGGCTGGGATAGCCTAGGATAGTGTGCAATAAGCTAGGATATCCTAGAATAGCGTGGGATAGGCTAGGATAGCCTAGCATAGCCTAGGATAGTGTGGGATAGCCTAGGATAGTGTGGGATAGGCTGGGATAGCCTAGGATAGTGTGGGATAGGCTGAGATAGCCTAGGATAGTGTGGGATAGGCTGGCATAGCCTAGGATAGGCTGGGATAGCCTAGGATAGTGTGGAATAGGCTAGGATAGTGTGGGATATGCTGGGAGAGCCAAGGATAGTGTGGGATAGGCTGGGATACCCTAGGGTAGTGTGGGATAGGCTGGGATAGCCTATAATAGTTTGGGATAGGCTGGGATTGCGTAGGATTGTGTGAGCTTGGCTAGATAGGCTGGGATAGCCTAGGATAGGGTGGGATAGGCTAGGATAGTGTGGGATAGGCTAGGATAGCCTAGGATAATGTAGGATAGGCTGGGATAGCCTAGGATAGTGTGGGATAGGCTGGGATAGCCTAGGATAGTGAGGGATAGGCTCCCCGTTGATTCAATGGTATAACCCACAGACAATCCCGCCCGGCGCGCGACCTCAAAAAATTTTTCCCTCCTGCAACCGCAACCGAGTTAAACTAATTTTACGAAGTGTTAAACAAAAATATGCAGTGATTCTTCAATTGTGCTATAACAAAACGTGCAAGACAAACCCGTATTAAACTACTATCTATTGTGTTTGTGTATGTATATATATATATATATATATATATATATATATATATATATATATATATATATATATATATATATATATTTTATATATATATATATATATTATATATATCATTTACCAAACTGCGGCAGGCCAGGATTCGACCCCATGACATATTGTCCTTCCTCAAGCGGCCACACAATCTACATGTCCCATTATCCACTCAGCCATCCATCCTATAAACATGAGGCTAGTGAACTAGGCTTGTTTCATGTTGCTAGGACACTCGTGGAGTGAACAAGCCTAGTTCTCTAGGCTCATGTTGTTTGTAGGATATATATATATATATATATATATGCTAGGAATTCGAAGAGCAGGCGAAATATTCACAAACACTGATCTCTGGCCGACGTTAATAAATATATATATATATATATATATATATATATATATATATATATATATATATATATATATATATATATATATATATATTTATTTATTAACACATCGGCCGATTCCCACCAAGGCAGGGTGGCCCGAAAAAGAAAAACTTTCATCATCATTCACTCCATCACTGTCTTGCCAGAGGGTGCTTTACACTACAGTTATAAAACTGTATATATATATATATATATATATATATATATATATATATATATATATATATATATATATATATATATATATATATATATATTGTTCGCAAATGCTAAAAATGTTGCAAGCGAGCTATGAAAACAACGATTGTTGAGAAAACTGACATTTTTATAACTCGTAAAAGCGACGATCTGATTGTTCCAAACACGTTTATGGACAGAAAAAAAGTTTCTGATTGCCAGCAAAAACATTCCGTGGCATAGCATACATGATCATGAAAATAGTTGATTGTAGAACAAAAATAATGCTGACGTCAAATTTCTCACCAGTATATATATATATATATATATATATATATATATATATATATATATATATATATATATATATATATATATATATATATATATATATATATATATATATATATATATATATATATATTATATATTTATATATATATATATATATATATATATATATATATATATATATATATATATATATATATATATATATATATATATATATAGGTAAAACTTGCGTTTTTGGCTTAAATAGCAACGCTCATCTTGCCATATAAGACAAGCGAAAATTTGTGTATGTAATAATTTCGCAAAAATCATTCTGAACCTAACGAAAAAAATATATTTCATTGTGTTTGTTTATTATTAAATTATTGTTAACGTATCTAAAATATATTTAGTTGGGTTAGGCTAAATTAAATTGCACTTCTTATAATAAGGTTAGGTAGGTTTTCTAAGTTTCTTTTGGTTCAAAATTATAAATTTTTACATTAACGTAAATAAAAAAATATATCTTTAAACGTATAAGAGAAAATTTTAGAAACGACTTAATTTTAAATGAGTTCTTGCTAATTGACCAGTTTTACCTAATCGGCACGACATATATATAAATACAATTCTCGTCACGGCATTATGCCGGATGAGCGCCCCGGCACAATGCCCGGCCTACCATACAGGGGGATCTCTTTTCGTCAGTGCATTCTCCTGGATAGCAGCCGTTAAGATGACGTCACGGCCTTCCGCCACACTTCACAGTGACTTCTCATTGCTACCGTGTTGAGAGGAGGTGTTGTACTTTTCTCTCTCATCCGCCCCATCTTTTGTCCAGTGTTCCCTTTCCTTTTGAGGCTATACATCTTTGATTATGGGTAAAAGGAAGTCTTTAACACCTGAAACTATAGCTGAAATCATAGGGCTTCACTAAGCTGGGCACTAGACGAAATAAATAGTGGAGAATGTTAGTGAGTGTGAGCGTTCCGTGAGGAACTGGGTGCAGCGTTTCAAGGCTGGTGGTGGTGCCGAGTTACCGTCTGCCAAACCTAGGCCTGGCCCCTCGAGGAAGACATCTGTTCGTACCTTAACTGTGTTAAAGAAGCAGTTAGAACTGGACAAGATTCTAATGTGAGAGATTTTAACCATCCAATTTATTTTCAAAAGGGTGAGAAAGTTGTATAAAGCAAGTCCATGGTCGACAGGAATATAATAAAATCATGTTTCATAAAAAGCAGTTTTGAAAATAATATGAATATTTCTTTTGGTTTATATAAATTGGATTCATTTATAATTATTAAGATATGGGAAGAATTTAATGATACATTAGACAAGTAAAAGATTTTAATGCTTGGATAGAGTATCAGGTGTGTTTTAGAGTCGGGTGTTGTGACGCGACTGTGAGGTGTAGTCTTGTTGTTGTGACGTGATTGTGAGGTGTAGTCTTGACCCTTTATATGCTTTCCTGTTGATGTTTTGTCTTTTATAGTTCCTTGATAATGTGAGAAGTCACGAAAGCGTTGGAATTTCGCTATATTTTCATAGTGGTTGTTTTGCATATAAATATATGTATGTATGTAAGTATATATACATAAGCACTATCCAATTCGCTTTCCCTCCCTGAAGGCCGCATTTATTTTTCCTTGCTCACAAACACACGCGTTTCAAACAAGAAAACAGGTACACGTCAGGAACTGTGGTTAGGGTGAAACTTGGGCCGCTTCTAGTCAAGTGGAATGTGAAAAATTTATATCATCAAGGTTGGGGGTGAGGATTGGGGGTGGGGGTTGGGTGTGAGGGTTGGGGGTGAGGGTTGGGGGTGGGGAGGGTTATTGACGGGGGCTGTGTCTGGCGACTGAGAGTGGGGGGTGCTGAAAGATAGGAGTAAGAGAAGGGAGAAGGAAAAGGGAGGGAGAGATGGAGAGTTAGACATGAGAGAGAGAGAGATAATATGAGTGGTAAGAGGGAAAACAAACTTATTGTATATACTGCAGAGAACGTGGCAGTGGACAGTACTGACCACGTATCTCATCATAAGACTGTCAGTACAGTGATCATCACTTGTTCCATCATAAGACTGTCAGAATAGTGATCATCACCTGTTCCATCATCATAAGACTGTCAGGATAGTGATCATCACTTGTCCCATCATAAGACTGTCAGTACAGTGATCATCACCTGTTCCATCATAAGACTGTCAGGATAGTGATCATCACCTGTTCCATCATCATAAGACTGTCAGAATAGTGATCATCACCTGTTCCATCATCATAAGACTGTCAGTACAGTGATCATCACTTGTCCCATCATAAGACTGTCAGTACAGTGATCATCACCTGTTCCATCATCATAAGACTGTCAGTACAGTGATCATCACCTGTTCCATCATCATCAGACTGTCAGTACAGTGATCATCACTTGTCCCATCATAAGACTGTCAGTACAGTGATCATCACCTGTTCCATCATCATAAGACTGTCAGTACAGTAATCATCACTTGTCCCATCATAAAACTGTCAGTACAGCGATCATCACTTGTCCCATCATAAGACTGTCAGGATAGCGATCATCACTTGTCCCATCATAAGACTGTCAGTACAGTGATCATCACCTGTCCCATCATAAGACTGTCAGTACAGTGATCATCACTTGTCCCATCATAAGACTGTCAGTACAGCGATCATCACTTGTCCCATCATAAGACTGTCAGCACAGTGATCATCACTTGTCCCATCATAAGACTGTCAGTACAGCGATCATCACTTGTCCCATCATAAGACTGTCAGGATAGTGATCATCACTTGTCCCATCATAAGACTGTCAGCACAGTGATCATCACATGTCCCATCATAAGACTGTCAGTACAGTGATCATCACTTGTCCATCATAAGACTGTCATTACAGCGATCATCACTTGTCCCATCATAAGACTGTCAGCACAGTGATCATCACTTGTCCCATCATAAGACTGTCAGTACAGTGATCATCACTTGTCCATCATAAGACTGTCAGTACAGCGATCATCACTTGTCCCATCATAAGACTGTCAGCACAGTGATCATCACTTGTCCATCATAAGACTGTCAGTACAGTGATCATCACTTGTCCATCATAAGACTGTCAGCACAGTGATCATCACTTGTCCCATCATAAGACTGTCAGCACAGTGATCATCACTTGTCTATCATAAGACTGTCAGCACAGTGATCATCAATTGTCCATCATAAGACTGTCAGCACAGTGATCATCACTTGTCCCATCATAAGACTGTCAGCACAGTGATCATCACTTGTCCCATCATAAGACTGTCAGCACAGTGATCATCACTTGTCCATCATAAGACTGTCAGTACAGCGATCATCACTTGTCCATCATAAGACTGTCAGCACAGTGATCATCACTTGTCCCATCATAAGACTGTCAGTACAGTGATCATCACTTGTCCATCATAAGACTGTCAGCACAGTGATCATCACTTGTCCATCATAAGACTGTCAGCACAGTGATCATCACTTGTCCCATCATAAGACTGTCAGCACAGTGATCATCACTTGTCCCATCATAAGACTGTCAGTACAGTGATCATCACTTGTCCCATCATAAGACTGTCAGCACAGTGATCATCACTTGTCCCATCATAAGACTGTGAGTACAGCGATCATCACTTGTCCCATCATAAGACTGTCAGTACAGTGATCATCACTTGTCCCATCATAAGACTGTCAGTACAGCGATCATCACTTGTCCCATCATAAGACTGTCAGGATAGTGATCATCACTTGTCCCATCATAAGACTGTCAGTACAGTGATCATCACCTGTCCCATCATAAGACTGTCAGTACAGTGATCATCACTTGTCCCATCATAAGACTGTCAGTACAGCGATCATCACTTGTCCCATCATAAGACTGTCAGCACAGTGATCATCACTTGTCCCATCATAAGACTGTCAGCACAGTGATCATCACTTGTCCCATCATAAGACTGTCAGCACAGTGATCATCACTTGTCCATCATAAGACTGTCAGTACAGTGATCATCACTTGTCCATCATAAGACTGTCAGCACAGTGATCATCACTTGTCCCATCATAAGACTGTCAGTACAGTGATCATCACTTGTCCATCATAAGACTGTCAGCACAGTGATCATCACTTGTCCATCATAAGACTGTCAGCACAGTGATCATCACTTGTCCCATCATAAGACTGTCAGCACAGTGATCATCACTTGTCCCATCATAAGACTGTCATCACAGTGATCATCACTTGTCCCATCATAAGACTGTCAGCACAGTGATCATCACTTGTCCCATCATAAGACTGTCAGCACAGTGATCATCACTTGTCCCATCATAAGACTGTCATCACAGTGATCATCACTTGTCCCATCATAAGACTGTCAGAACAGTGATCATCACTTGTCCCATCATAAGACGGTCAGAACAGTGATCATCACTTGTCCCATCATATGACTGTCAGCACAGTGATCATCACTTGTCCCATCATAAGACTGTCAGCACAGTGATCATCACTTGTCCCATCATAAGACTGTCAGCACAGTGATCATCACTTGTCCCATTATAAGACTGTCAGCACAGTGATCATCACTTGTCCCATCATAAGACTGTCAGCACAGTGATCATCACTTGTCCCATCATAAGACTGTCAGCACAGTGATCATCACTTGTCCCCTCATAAGACTGTCAGCACAGTGATCATCACTTGTCCCATCATAAGACTGTCAGAACAGTGATCATCACTTGTCCCATCATAAGACTGTCATCAAAGTGATCATCACTTGTCCCATCATAAGACTGTCAGCACAGTGATCATCACTTGTCCCATCATAAGACTGTCAGCACAGTGATCATCACTTGTCCCATCATAAGACTGTCATCACAGTGATCATCACTTGTCCCATCATAAGACTGTCAGCACAGTGATCATCACTTGTCCCATCATAAGACTGTCAGCACAGTGATCATCACTTGTCCCATCATAAGACTGTCAGCACAGTGATCATCACTTGTCCCATCATAAGACTGTCAGCACAGTGATCATCACTTGTCCCATCATAAGACTGTCAGCACAGTGATCATCACTTGTCCCATCATAAGACTGTCAGCACAGTGATCATCACTTGTCCCATCATAAGACTGTCAGCACAGTGATCATCACTTGTCCATCATAAGACTGTCAGCACAGTGATCATCACTTGTCCCATCATAAGACTGTCAGCACACTTACCAGGTTTCATTGACAGAACAAACTCTCCGGCCGGAGTCAGTTGTCAGCTTAACTCTTCCATTTGTCGGGAAATTGTTTCGTTAGAGAAATAAAGCCAGCGAGAAAGAGAGGAGAGACTTCTGATGTTCTCATAGTCTCTCAGAAATAGAGCCAGCGAGAAAGAGAGGAGAGACTTCTAATGTTCTCACAGTCTCTCAGAAATAAAGCCAGCGAGAAAGAGAGGAGAGACTTCTGATGTTCTCACAGTCTCTCAGAAATAAAGCCAGCGAGAAAGAGAGGAGAGAATTCTGATGTTCTCACAGTCTCTCAGAAATAAAGCCAGCGAGAAAGAGAGGAGAGACTTCTGATGTTCTCACAGTCTCTCAGAAATAAAGCCAGCGAGAAAGAGATGAGAGACTTCTGATGTTCTCACAGTCTCTCAGAAATAAAGCCAGCGAGAAAGAGAGGAGAGATTTCTGATGTTCTCACAGTCTCTCAGAAATAAAGCCAGCGAGAAAGAGATGAGAGACTTCTGATGTTCTCACAGTCTCTCAGAAATAAAGCCAGCGAGAAAGAGATGAGAGACTTCTGATGTTCTCACAGTCTCTCAGAAATAAAGCCAGCGAGAAAGAGAGGAGAGACTTCTGATGTTCTCACAGTCTCTCAGAAATAAAGCCAGCGAGAAAGAGATAAGAGACTTCTGATGTTCTCACAGTCTCTCAGAAATAAAGCCAGCGAGAAAGAGAGGAGAGACTTCTGATGTTCTCACAGTCTCTCAGAAATAAAGCCAGCGAGAAAGAGAGGAGAGACTTCTGATGTTCTCACAGTCTCAGAAATAAAGCCAGCGAGAAAGAGATGAGAGACTTCTGATGTGCTCACAGTCTCTCAGAAATAAAGCCAGCGAGAAAGAGAGGAGAGACTTCTGATGTTCTCACAGTCTCTCAGAAATAAAGCCAGCGAGAAAGAGATGAGAGACTTCTGATGTTCTCACAGTCTCTCAGAAATAAAGCCAGCGAGAAAGAGAGGAGAGACTTCTGATGTTCTCACAGTCACTCAGAAATAAAGCCAGCGAGAAAGAGAGGAGAGACTTCTGATGTTCTCACAGTCTCTCAGAAATAAAGCCAGCGAGAAAGAGATGAGAGACTTCTGATGTGCTCACAGTCTCTCAGAAATAAAGCCAGCGAGAAAGAGAGGAGAGACTTCTGATGTTCTCACAGTCTCTCAGAAATAAAGCCAGCGAGAAAGAGAGGAGAGACTTCTGATGTTCTCACAGTCTCTCAGAAATAAAGCCAGCGAGAAAGAGAGGAGAGACTTCTGATGTTCTTATATTCTCTCAGAAATAAAGCCAGCGAGAAAGAGAGGAGAGACTTCTGATGTTCTCACAGTCTCTCAGAAATAAAGCCAGCGAGAAAGAGAGGAGAGACTTCTGATGTTCTCACAGTCTCTCAGAAATAAAGCCAGCGAGAAAGAGAGGAGAGACTTCTGATGTTCTCACAGTCTCTCAGAAATAAAGCCAGCGAGAAAGAGAGGAGAGACTTCTGATGTTCTCACAGTCTCTCAGAAATAAAGCCAGCGAGAAAGAGAGGAGAGACTTCTGATGTTCTCATAGTCTCTCAGAAATAAAGCCAGCGAGAAAGAGATGAGAGACTTCTGATGTGCTCACAGTCTCTCAGAAATAAAGCCAGCGAGAAAGAGAGAAGAGACTTCTGATGTTCTCACAGTCTCTCAGAAATAAATCCAGCGAGAAAGAGAGGAGAGACTTCTGATGTTCTCACAGTCTCTCAGAAATAAAGCCAGCGAGAAAGAGAGGAGAGACTTCTGATGTTCTCACAGTCTCTCAGAAATAAAGCCAGCGAGAAAGAGAGGAGAGACTTCTGATGTTCTCACAGTCTCTCAGAAATAAAGCCAGCGAGAAAGAGAGGAGAGACTTCTGATGTTCTCACAGTCTCTCAGAAATAAAGCCAGCGAGAAAGAGAGGAGAGACTTCTGATGTTCTCATAGTCTCTCAGAAATAAAGCCAGCGAGAAAGAGAGGAGAGACTTCTGATGTTCTCACAGTCTCTCAGAAATAAAGCCAGCGAGAAAGAGAGGAGAGACTTCTGATGTTCTCACAGTCTCTCAGAAATAAAGCCAGCGAGAAAGAGAGGAGAGACTTCTGATGTTCTCACAGTCTCTCAGAAATAAAGCCAGCGAGAAAGAGAGGAGAGACTTCTGATGATCTCACAGTGTCTCAGAAATAAAGCCAGCGAGAAAGAGAGGAGAGACTTCTGATGTTCTCACAGTCTCTCAGAAATAAAGCCAGCGAGAAAGAGAGGAGAGACTTCTGATGTTCTCACAGTCTCTCAGAAATAAAGCTAGCGAGAAAGAGAGGAGAGACTTCTGATGTTCTCACAGTCTCTCAGAAGTAAAGCCAGCGAGAAAGAGAGGAGAGACTTCTGATGTTCTCACAGTCTCTCAGAAATAAAGCCAGCGAGAAAGAGATGAGAGACTTCTGATGTGCTCACAGTCTCTCAGAAATAAAGCCAGCGAGAAAGAGAGGAGAGACTTCTGATGTTCTTACAGTCTCTCAGAAATAAAGCCAGCGAGAAAGAGAGGAGAGACTTCTGATGTTCTCACAGTCTCTCAGAAATAAAGCCAGCGAGAAAGAGAGGAGAGACTTCTGATGTTCTCACAGTCTCTCAGAAATAAAGCCAGCGAGAAAGAGAAGAGAGACTTCTGATGTTCTCACAGTCTCTCAGAAATAAAGCCAGCGAGAAAGAGAGGAGAGACTTCTGATGTTCTCATAGTCTCTCAGAAATAAAGCCAGCGAGAAAGAGAGGAGAGACTTCTGATGTTCTCACAGTCTCTCAGAAATAAAGCCAGCGAGAAAGAGAGGAGAGACTTCTGATGTTCTCACAGTCTCTCAGAAATAAAGCCAGCGAGAAAGATAGGAGAGACTTCTCATGTTCTCACAGACTCTCAGAATCAGAAGAGCAAACTTTTTGTTTAAGATTTTTTTTTAATATTCCTTGATTTCAAGAACTGGCCAGGAGCTGCGGGGTTAACGAGAAACATTAATGATTTAAAAACCACGTAGTAATTTTAAATACATTACCAGACAAGCTGAGAGAGGAATACATGAAACACTTTGATATCTTCATAGTTGAAATTTCCTCTACTGTCTCTAGTGGTATAATCGCCTAAATTCGATTCGTTGTGATATACACATAAATTGGTGTGTGTATATATATTCGTGTGATATATACACACCTCTCTGTGTATATATCACATGAAGATCAATCTTAATAAACATTTTAATAATTATCCTTTTGGGTAAAGGAATGTAATGTAAACAAAAGTCACTTAGCATAAAAAAAAATTATACAGTTTCTAAAAGTGAAAAAAAAAATTAAATTTTTAAGACCAAGAGCGTGGAAAATTGATATAATAAATTTTGGAATTGAATGCGCTGTTAAGATTAGTTAACCAGGGTCAAAAAGGTCGTAAATAAGACACAAGTGCAGCTCCTCGGGCATTTATTTTGGACACTTTTCGATCACCGGGAGCTTCGTCAATTACTGGAATAGCAGCGAGCAAAATGTATCCTTTAAAAAGAGAAAAAAAAAGCCCCAGCATTACACAAAGCTGATGTTGCTAGATAACATCATTTATAAGGTGTTCGTGTGTGTGTCGTCTGCACCTGAATCAAGAATACTTTTAATCTCTTAGATGGGGAATAAACATTGCTTCCCCTGACCTTCCTCCCCCCCCTCACTTCATCTCATTTCATTTCCCTCCTCCCCTCACATCATTCCATCTCCCCTCACTTCCCCTGCCCTCGCAGCCCTTCCACCTCCCCTCACTCGCATGTGAGGAGGATTTTCTTGCCATACCGTCGTATGGTTTATGCATGATCACCCCAACACAATTTTTCTGAATTTATAATAGGTTTTGCTTACACCGTATTATTTTTTATGTGACAGGCGTGAATTTTGAGAGAGAGAGAGAGAGAGTGCTTGCCTGCTCTTTCGTATCTAATAAAAATCATTACATATATTACTAATAATGCTCTAGGGCAAATAATAATAATAATAATAATAATAATAATAATAATAATAATAATAATAATAATAATAATAATAATAATAATAATAATAATAATAATAATAATAAAATAAAAATAATAATAATAATAATAATAATAATAATAATAATAATAATAATAATAATAATAATAATAATAATAATAATAATAATAATAATAATAATAATAATAATAAAGGGGGTAAAAGTAAAGTCGTACTCAAAATCTCTCTGGTAATAAAAACATAAAATTAAATGTGCACAAATGACAGATTTACACTGCATTCTGTCTGTTAGTTGGGCGTAGTTTGCCGAGTAGTTTTTCATTGTCAGCCTATTATAGTCGTCTAGGTGTGAGTCAGTTGAAGTTAGTCAGAGTATTGTTTTTTTTTTTAAACCTTGAATTTACGAGGTAAGAGCTGTTACCCCCATATCAGCTCATTTACGGGCTAAAAATATTCGTCCTATCTCGTGTCATTTACAGGCTAGGAGCTTTTATGCTACTGTAGTTCATTTACAAGCTGAGAGCTGTTATCCTACCTCAGCTCAATGAAAGACTCAACCCCCAGTACCCCAGTATCAAGGATACTACCACCTCTCTAAGGTCCCTATTTATTTCTAGGTTAACATAGGCAGCAGGTATTAAGGCCGAACATCCTAGGTGCTGATTTTCTAGCAGGAACACCTAGTGTAAGGAGAATTGAAAAATATCTCACAATGCAGTGTATTCATATATATATATATATATATATATATATATATATATATATATATATATATATATATATATATATATATATATATATATATATATATATATATATATATATATATAAACTGCAGACGCGCGATCTTAAGTATGCAAGACAAGCCACGGGGGTGGAAATCTTTAGCTCAAGTACTTTCACACTTCTCAGTGCGTCATCAGGAGCTATGCAATGTTGCAAGACTGCAACTGAAGGAGTGAGGGGAAGTTTTCTCAGAATAGCTCAGTGCGGGTCTGTTCCCTGCTGCTGGCTCTCAGAGTGGGCCAACGGTCAGAGTCACATCCCGTACTACCACCATTCTCATCCCCTCATATGGGGGGGGGGGGTAAGAGGGTTTTGAGAAGTCAAGTATTTTGAAATTAGAAGATATAATAGTCCGCCCAAAGCTTTTTCTAACTGTTTAGAACAGGTCATGTGCTTGCACTACAGTTATAAAACAGCAACATTAACACCCCTCCTTCAGAGTGCAGACACTGTACTTCCCATCTCCAGGACTCAAGTCCGGCCTGCCGGTTTCCCTGAATCCCTTCATAAATGTTACTTTGCTTCCACTCCAACAGCACGTCAAGTATTAAAAACCATTTGTCTCCATTCACTCCTATCAAATACGCTCACGCATGCTTGCTGAAGTCCAAGCCCCTCGCACACAAAACCTCTTTTACCCCCTCCCTCCAACCTTTCCAAGGCCGACCCCTACCCCGCCTTCCCTCCACTACAGATTTATACACTCTCGAAGTCATTCTACTTTGTTCCAACCTTTCTACATGTCCAAACCACCTCAACAACCCCTCCTCAGCCCTCTGGATAATAGTCTTGATAATCCCGCACCTCCTCCTAATTTCAACACTACGAATTTGCTGCATTATATTCACACCACACATTGACCTCAGCCTCCAGCCTTCTCCTCGTTGCAACATTCACCTCCCATGCTTCACACCCATATAAGAGTGTTGGTATACCTATGCTCTCATACATTCCCCTCTTTGCTTCCACGGACAAAGTTCTTTGTCTCCACAGACTCCTAAGTGCCACTTCCTTACCTCTCAATTCTGATTCACCTAATCTTCATAGACCCATCTGCTGACTCTTACTCATCATATATGATTCACCTCATCCTTCATAGACCCATCTGCTGACACGTTCACTCCTAAATATCTGAATACATTCACCTCCTCCACACTCTCTCCCTCCAATCTGATATCCAATCTTTCATCACCTAATCTTTTTGTTATCCTCATCACCTTACTCTTTCCTATATTCACTTTTAATTTC
Organism: Cherax destructor; assembly: GCA_009830355.1. Lineage (NCBI taxonomy): Eukaryota > Metazoa > Arthropoda > Malacostraca > Decapoda > Parastacidae > Cherax > Cherax destructor. The sequence continues at coordinate 156,417 of WNWK01002150.1, read as the reverse complement.
TTTCTTTTACATACCCTACCAAACTCACCCACCAACCTTTGCAACTTCTCTTCAGAATCTCCCAAAAGCACAGTGTCATCAGCAAAATGCAGCTGTGACAACTCCCACTTTGTGTTAGATTATTTATCTTTTAACCCCACACCTCTTGCCAACACCCGCGCATTCACTTCTCTTACAACCCCATCTATAAATATTTTGAACAACCACGGTGACATCATACATCCTTGTCTAAGGCCTACTTTTACTGGGAAATAATATCCCTCTCTCCTACATACTTTAACCTGAGCCTCACTATCTTCGTATAAACTCTTCACTGCTTTCAGTAACCTACCTTCTATTCCATACACCTGCAGCATCTGCCACATTGCCTCCCTATCCACCCTGTCATACGCCTTTTCCAAATCCATAAATGCCACAAAAACCTCTTTACCCTTATCTAAATACTCTTCAGCTACTTGTTTCACACTAAACACTTGGACTACATACCCCTTCTCTTTCCTAAAACCTCCTTGTTCATCTGCTATCCTACTCTCCGTCTTGCTCTTAATTCTTTCAATAATAACTCTACCATACACTTTACCAAGTATACTCAACAGACTTATTCCCCTATAATTTTTGCACTCTCTTTTGTCCACTTTGCCTTTATACAAAGGAACTATGCACGCTCTTTGCAAATCCCTAGGTACCTTACCCTCTTCCATAAATTTATTAAATAATAGCATTAACCACTCCAGAACTATATCTCCACCTGTTTTTAACATTTCTATCTTTATCCCATCAATCCCAGCTGCCTTACCCCCTTTCATTCTACCCACTGCCCCACGAATTTCCCCCACACTCACAACTGGCTCTTCCTCACTCCTACAAGATGCTATTCCTCCTTGCCCTATACACGAAATTACAGCTTCCCTATCTTTATCAACATTTAACAATTCCTCAAAATATTCCCTCCATCTTCCCGATACCTCTAACTCTCCATTTAATAACTCTCCTCTCCTATTTTTAACTGTCAAATCCATTTGTTCCCTAGGCTTCCTCAACTTATTACTCTCACTCCAAAACTTTTTTCTTATTTTCAACAAAATTCGTTGATAACATCTCACCCACTCTCTCATTTGCTGTCTTTTTACATTGATTCACCACTCTCTTAACCTGTATTGTGCTCTCCATATACTCTTCCCTCCTTCCATCACTTCTACTTTGTTAAAACCTCTCATATGCTAACTTTTTCTCCCTTACTACTCTCTTTACATCATCATTCCACCAATCGCTCTTCTTCCCTACCGCACCCACTTTCCTATAATCACAAACTTCTGCTGAACACTCTAACACTACATTCTTAAACCTACCCCATACATCTTCAACCCCGTTGCCTATACTCTCACTAGCCCATCTATCCTCCAATAGTTGTTTATATCTTACCCTAACTGCCTCCTCTTTTAGTTTATAAACCTTCACCTCTCTCTTGCTGCTTCTATTTTCCTTATATCCCATCTACCTTTTACACTCACTGTAGTTACAACTAAAACGTTATCTGATATATCTGTGGCCCCTCTATAAACATGTACATCCTGAAGTCTACTCAATAGTCATATATATATATATATATATATATATATATATATATATATATATATATATATATATATATATATATATAGTATATATATATATGAGTATGTGAGGCGCTGTCAACAAATTTTGCTAAGAATTAGAAAAAAAATTGGAGTGAGATAAATATGTTAAGAAAGCCTAGAGAACGAATAAATTTGTCATTTAAAAACAGAATAGGAGAGTTAGTAGATGGGGAGTTGGAAGTATTGGGAAGATGACTGGAATATTTTGAGGAACTTTTAAATGTTGGTGAAGGGAGGGAGGCAGTAATTTTATGCACTGGCCAGGGAGGTATAACATCTTTTAGGAGTGAAGAAGAGCAGGAAGTGAGTGTGGGGAAGGTGCGTGAGGCATTACGTAAAATGAAATGAGGAAAAAACAGCTGGAACTGACGGGATCATGACAAATGTTAAAAGCAGGGGGGTAAATAGTTTTGGAGTGGTTGGTATTTTTGTTCAATAAATATATGGAAGAGAGGAAGGTACCTAGGGATTGGCAGATAGCGTGTATAGTTCCTTTATATAAAGGGAAGGGGGACAAAAGTGATAGTAAAAATTATAGTTAGTTTGATATCTTTATTATGCACCCCATACCCATCCTGTGGGCGGTAGTCAAAAGATTACAGAGGTACATAATGGGTCCAGGGACTGGACCTCAAAGTTTGATAGCTGAGCAAGTTACAAAGGTAATGAACTCAGATGGTCACAATCATGACAAGTTACAAAGGTATTTGCAGATTACAGAGGTATATATAGGGTCCAGAAACTGGGCCCCAAAGTTTTGATAGCTGAACAAGGTACAATGGTAATTAATTCACTAGTTACAAGGTAATGAATCATGTAAGTAAATTTACTTACGTCTGTACATGGTTGCACTCATGAACAAATTATAAAGCAATGAGCAATCTATTAGTCTACACCCAGCCACAACTGTAATGAGTTATTGGTGCAAATTTTAATTGTTGGGTCACACCCACCCACATATACATATACACATACATATATACACACACACACACATACATGTATATACATACACACATACACATACACACATGTACATACACACACACACACGTGTCAATGCTTTATTTACAGGGAGCAAAGTCAGGGTATTTTTCCAGAATGGTCTGTAATATACCACTGTGGATAAAATACTTTGACATATCTTGAACATTTCTGAATGAGTAGTCTCTGAATTCATAATTTTATCGCACTCCAATACATAATGACGCAGGGTGTGACAATAATCCAACTGGCAAAGTTTACATCTTGTTTGGTCTACATCTGGTGGTGGGGATTTAACCTGCCAAAGATACTTGTAACCCAGACGGAGGCGGGCGGTAGTGACATCCAAGAGTCTGCTTATTTTGTTGGATGCACCATAGACATGTGGCTCCTCCTGCATGATAGAATGATGATAGATGGACTGACTGGTGTCAAACTCCCTGAGTCTTAAGTCAATAAAATTCAGTTGAAGTTCTTTTCGTATTATTGTTCTCAAACTGCTAACTGACAAGCCAAGATTGTAATCTATCCCCTCTTTGAAAGCATAAAACTTAGCCAATTTATCAGTTCTATCATGCATCTGAAGACCAATGTGAGATGGAATCCACAGCATGTGCACTCTGACTCTACTATCCAGAATCCTACCATACCTGTGCCTGGCTTCTGACACGAGCATGCTACAAGTTATACTTGATGAGTTGAGAGCATTTATGGATGACAGAGAATCAGTTACAATTAGAGAGTTAACCTTAGATACATGGACGCATTTGAGTGCAAGGAGTATGGTAAACAGTTCTGTCTGAAGGGTAGAGGCCCAGTTATTGATGCGTGCTCCAATTTCTTTAAGAGAGAGTTCTGTTCACCAATCCACTGGTGCAGCTGGTAGTGCTGCTGTTGTCATACAGAGTGATGGCTCTCTTAAAGAAAAATTATAGGGGAATAAGTTTACTGAGTATACCAGGTAAAGTGTATGGTAGAGTTATTACTGAAAGAATTAGATGTAAGGCAGAGAGCAGGATTGCAGATGAACAAGGAGGCTTTAGAATGAATAGGGAATGTGTAGATTAAGTGTTTACATTGAAGCATATATGTGAACAGTATTTAGATAAAGGTATGGCAGTTTTCATTGCATTTATGGATTTAGAAAAGCCATAAAATGCTGTAAAGAGTTTTTATGAGGATAGTGAGGCTCTGGTTAGGGTGTGTAGGAGAGAGGGAGATTAATTCCCGGTAAAAGTAAGTCTTAGACAGGGATGTGTAATGTCACCATGGTTGTTTAATATATTTATAGGTGGGGTTGTAAAAGAAATAAATGATAGGGTGTTGTGGAGAGGGGTGGGATTAAATTATGGGGAATCAAATACAAAATGCGAGTTGACACAGTAAGTTTTTGCTGTGATACTTTGCTTTTGGGAGATTCTAAAGAAAAGCTGCAAAGGTTAGTGGATGAGTTTGGGAGAGTGTGTAAAGGAAGAAAGTTGAAAGTGAACATAGATAAGAGTAAGGTGTTGAGGGTATCAAACGATTTAGGCAAAGAAAAATTAGATATCACATTGGAGGGAGAGAGTATGGCAGAAGTGAATGTGTTCAGATATTTGGGAGTTGACTTGACAGCAGATGGGTTTATGAAGGATGCGGTTAACCATAGAACTGATGAAGGTAAAAAGGTGGGTAGTACTTTGAGTTATCTGTGGAGACAAAAAACGTTATCCGTGGAAGCAAAGAAAAGAATATACGAGAGCATAGTGGTACCAACACACTTATATGGGTGTGAAGCTTGGGTTGTAAATGCTGTAGCGAGGAGGAGGCTGGAGGCAGTGGAGAAGTCGTGACTAAGGTCAATGTGTGGTGTAAATATTATGCAGAGAATTCGTAGTGTGGAAATTAGGAGGAGGTGGAGTTACTAAAAGTGTTATTCAGAGGGCTGAAGAGGGGTTGTTGAGGTGGTTTGGTCATTTAGAGAGGATGGGACAAAGTAGAATGACTTGGAGAGCATATAAATCTGTAGTGGAAGGAAGGCGGGGTAGGGGTCGTCCTAGGAAGGTTGGAGGGATGGGTAAAGGAGGTTTAGTGTGCAGGGGCATGGACTTCCAGCAAGCGTGCGTAAGCATGTTGAATAGAAGTGAATGGAGACGAGTGGTTTTTGGGACCTGACGAGCTGTTGGAGTGTGAGCAGGGTAATATTTTGTGAAGGGATTAAAGGAAACCGGTTAGTTGGACTTGAGTCCTGGAGATGGGACTTACAATGCCTACACTTTAAAGGAGGGAGGAGGGGTTTGGGATATTGGCTCTTTGGAGTGACATCTATACTGTCGCATCTGAGCGCCTCTGCAAAGACACACACACATACACACTCACACACACACACACACACACACACACACACACACACACACACACACACACACACACACACACACACACACACATATATATATATATTTTTTTTTATTAACACATCGGCCGATTCCCACCAAGGCAGGGTGGCCCGAAAAAGAAAAACTTTCATCATCATTCACTCCATCACTGTCTTGCCAGAAGGGTGCTTTACACTACAGTTATAAAACTGCAACTTTTAACACCCTCCTTCAGAGTGCCGGCACTGTACTTCCCATCTCCAGAACTCAAGTCCGGCCTGCCGGTTTCCTGAATCCCTTCATAAATGTTACTTTGCTCACACTCCAACAGCACGTCAAGTATTAAAACCATATGCCTCCATTCACTCCTATCAAATACGCTCACACATGCTTGCTGGAAGTCCAAGCCCCTCGCACACAAAACTTCCTTTACCCCTCCCTCCAACCTTTCCTAGGCCGACCCCTACCCGCCTTCCCTCCACTACAGATTTATACACTCGAAGTCACTCTGTCTCGTTCCATTCTCTCTACATGTCCAAACCACCTCAACAACCCCTCCTCAGCTCTCTGGACAATCGTTTTGGTAATCCCGCACCTCCTCCTAATTTCCAAACTCCGAATTCTCTGCATTATATTCACACCACACATTGACCTCAGACATGACATCTCCACTGCCTCCAGCCTTCTCCTCGTTGCAACATTCATCACCCATGCTTCACACCCATATAAGAGCGTTGGTATAACTATACTCTCATACATTCCCTCTTTACTTCCATGGACAAGGTTCTTTGTCTCCACAGACTCCGAAGTGCTCCACTCACCGTTTTCCCTCATCAATTCTATGATTCACCTCATCCTTCATAGACCCATCCGCCGACATGTCCACTCCCAAATATCTGAATACATTCACCTCCTCCATACTCTCTCCTCCAATCTGATATCCAATCTTTCGTCACCTATTCTTTTTGTTATCCTCATCACCTTACTCTTTCCTATATTCACTTTCAATTTTCTTCTTTTACACACCCTACCAAATTCATGCACCAACCTCTGCAACTTCTCTTCAGAATCTCCCAAAAGCACAGTGTCATCAGCAAAAGCAACTGTGACAACTCCCACTTTGTATTTGCTTCTTTATCTTTTAGCCCAACACCTCTTGCCAAGACCCTCGCATTCACTTCTCTTACAACCCCATCTATAAATATATTGAACAACCACGGTGACATCACACATCCTTGTCTAAGGCCCACTTTTACTGGGAAATAGTCCCCTTCCCTCCTACACACTCTAACCTGAGCCTCACTATCCTCATAAAAACTCTTCACTGCTTTCAGTAACCTTCCTCCTATTCCATACACCTGCAACATCTGCCACATTGCCCCCCTATCTACCCTATCATACGACTTTTCCAAATCCATAAATGCCACAAAAACATCTTTACCCTTATCCAAATACTGTTCACCTATATGTTTCACTGTAAACACTTGGTCTACACACCCCTACCTTTCCTAAAGCCCCTGTTCATCTGCTATCCTGCGTTCTGTTTTACTCTTAATTCTTTCAATAATAACTCTACCATACACTTTACCAGGTACACTCAACAGACTTATTCCCCTATAATTTTTGCACTCTCTTTTGTCCCCTTTGCCTTTATACAAAGGAAATATACACGCTCTCTGCCAATCCCTAGGTACCTTACCCTCTTCCATACATTTATTAAATAATAGCACCAACCACTCCAAAATTATATCCCCACTTGCTTTTAACATTTCTATCTTTATCCCATCAATCCCAGCTGCCTTACCCCCTTTCATTCTACCCACTGCCTCACGAACTTCCCCTACACCCACAACTGGCTCTTCCACACTCCTACAAGATGTTATTCCTCCTTGCCCTACACACGAAATCACAGCTTCCCTGTCTTCATCAACATTTAACAAATCCTCAAAATATTCTCTCCATCTTCCCGATACCTCTAACTCTCCATTTAATAACTCTCCTCTCCTATTTTTAACTGTCAAATCCATTTGTTCTCTAGGCTTCCTCAACTTATTAATCTCATTCCAAAACTTTTTCTTATTTTCAACAAAATTTGCTGATAACATCTCACCCACTCTCTCATCTGCTCTCTTTTTACATTGCTTCACCACTCTTTTAACCTCTCTTTTCTCTCCATATACTCTTCCCTCCTTGCATCACTTCTACTTTGTAAAAACCTCTCATATGCTAACTTTTTCTCCCTTACTACTCTTTTACATCATCATTCCACCAATCGCTCCTCTTCCCTCCCGCACCCACTCGCCTGTAACCACAAACTTCTGCTGAACACTCTAACACTACATTTTTAAATCTACCCCATACATTTTCGACCCCATTGCCTACACTCTCACTAGCCCATCTATCCTCCAATAGTTGTTTATATCTTACCCTAACTGCCTCCTCTTTTAGTTTATAAACCTTCACCTCTCTTTTACTTACTGATTCTATTTTCCTTGTATCCCATCTACCTTTTACTCCCACTGTAGCTATAACTAAAAAGTGATCTGATATATCTGTGGCCCCCCTATAAACATGTACATCCTGAAGTCTACTCAACAGTTTTTATCTACCAATACATAGTCCAACAAACTACTGTCATTACGCCCTACATCATATCTTGTATACTTATTTATCCTCTTTTTCTTAAAATATGTATTACCTATAACTAAACCCCTTTCTATACAAAGTTCAATCAAAGGGCTCCCATTATCATTTACACCTGGCACCCCAAACTTACCTACTACACCCTCTCTGCATGTTTCTCCCACTTTAGCATTTAGGTCCCCTACCACAATTACTCTCTCATTTGGTTCAAAAGTTCCTATACATTCGCTTAACATCTCCCAAAATCTCTCTCTCCTCTACACTCCTCTCTTCTCCAGGTGCATACACGCTTATTATGACCCACTTTTCGCATCCGACCCTTATTTTAATCCACATAATCCTTGAATTTACACATTCATATTCCCTCTTTTCCTTCCATAACTGATCCTTCAACATTATTGCTACCCCTTCCTTAGCTCTAACTCTCTCAGATACTCCTGACTTAATCCCATTTATTTCTTCCCACTGAAACTCGCCTACCCCTTCAGCTTTGTTTCGCTTAGGGCCAGGACATCCAACTTCTTTTCATTCATAACATCGGCAATCATCTCTTTCTTATCATCCGCACTACATCCACGCACATTCAGACAACCCAGTTTTATAAAGTTTTTCTTCTTCTCGTTTTTAGTAGATTTGTATAGGTAAAACTGGTCAATTAGAAAGAACATATTTAAAATTAAGTCATTTCTAAAATTTTCATTGAAGATATATATTTTTCATTTATGTTAATGTAAAAATTAATACTTTTGTACCAAAACAACATTAGAAAATTTACCTAACCTTATTATAACAAGCTCAATTTAATTTAGCCTAATCCAACTAAATATATTTTAGATAAGTTTACAATAATTTAATATAACAAACACAATGAAATAATTTTTTTTCATTAGGTTCAGACCTGATTTTTGAGAAATTATTGCATACACAAATTTTCGCTTGCCTTATTCGGCAAGAAGAACGTTGCTATTGAAACCAAAATAGCGAGTTTTACCTATTCGGCACCAAGGGTGCAACAATCAGCTCAAGGCCTTTCGCACTGTTACCAGAGTTTCGTCAGGAGCTTTGCAATTGAGGAAATTGAGAGTAAAATTTAAAAAAAATGTAAAAAAAAAAAATCCACATTTATCCCTGCAAATAAAATACAAAGAACACCTTCTATTGACATAATATGAAAGCAGCGTAGAGGCCGTCTGAGTGAAACTGTTCTCAAGGTTTATTCCACCATAGTATATCGAGACATTACTGACATAACAGAAGCGAAGAGATCTGAAATTAACCCTCTATCCCTCCCTGGTTCTTTAAATTCTTGACAAGTGAAATCTCACATACAAGACAGTCACTATCGCTGCCTCTCTTCTTTACCTGTCAAACAAGAAGACTAAAACGGCACAATGCCATGACTGGAACAATACACAAAAATCTTCCCAACACTTGGGAAATACCACAGTCACTGAGACCTTGCAAAGTAAAGCGAGGCTTCGACTCTTTACTGCTAGGCTTCCGAAATTAATTGGGTGTTAGCTTTATGATATAATTTATTTCCACGTGGTATAGAGCCTCATCTGTCTTTCGCTCACCATGAGGCGAGCCAAAGCAGCATGGGTTCGACGGTTGTTGAATTTGTTTAATAAACACCATAAAGCAATTGCCTTACCCGGTGAGAAGATGGGTATAACGAACCTATTGTCCCATCATATCCACTTGAACCTGGTACCAGACCGATTTATGTACCTGCGAACAGAATGCCTCATTCCCAAGTTGCTGTCGCAGACGAATTGATCAACCAGATGCTTGATGATGGTGTTATCGCACCTAGCAACTCACCCTGGAATGCGCCCCTGATTCTAGTACCTAAGAAGGGCGGTACTTGGTGCCCAGTGATTGATTTTAGGAAGTTAAATGCAAAAACTATCCCAGATCGTTTCCCACTTCCTGTACTTGGTGACGTTTACGTAATATCGGTGATAATAAAGTCTTCTCAACCCTTGATTTGTTACAAGGGTTTTGGCAAGTCCCTCTGCATGAGGACAGCCAAGAGTTAACCGCATTCTCGACCCCAACAGGTCATTATCACTTCCTTTGTATGGCATTTGGATTAAGATCCTCACCTATCACAATCTCAAGGCTTATGACCAATATCTTTCGAGGCCTCATAAGCAAAGCACTAATGGTGTACTTAGATGATGTAATTGTCATGTCCGAGGATGTAGATAAGCATTTAGAAAGACTGGAGACAGTGCTGATTAAGCTTGAAGAAGCCAATCTAAAGATCAAACTGGCTAAATGTCAATTTTTCAGATCAGAAATCAAGTTTCTTGGTCACGTAGTCACTCCTAGAGGGGTTACGACTGACCAAAGTAAAGAAACTGCAGTATTGAATTTTCCATCTCCCAAAACTGCTGATGCCGTAAGGTCCTTTGTGGGCTTAGCAGGTTTTTATAGATCATATATTGCCAATTTTTCCTCGATAGCAGCTCCTCCAACTGAGTTGCTTAAGAAGGATGCTCCATTTGTTTGGACCTTCAGTCAGGAAAAAGCATTTCAAACCCTGAAAGAAAGATTGACTTCTGCTCCAATCTTGAAGTTCCCAGATTTTTCAAAGCCTTTTCTACTTAACAACTGATGCTAATTCGATCGGCATAGGAGCCGTCTTAGCTCAGAAGATCGATAGTAAATACAATGCAGTTGCATTTGCTAGCCAAGTCCTTACAAAGGCTGAACATAATTACACAGTAACTGAGCAAGAAGCCTTAGCAATAGTGTGGTTTTAAAACACTTCCGAGACATCATATATCAGTACCCTGTCCATATCAACCAAGTTTTCATGTTAAGGGAGAACCAACATATTTTTGGTTGAATAATAAAAAAATAAAAAAAAATATGTTGGTTCTCCCTTACCATGAAAACCTGGTTGATATGCCTTCTTTTCTTAAGAATTTTAATATCAAAGTTGTATTTAAAAATCTTGATACAGTAAAAAGACTTTTGATAAAAAATTCCCCCCAAAATGCTGACGGATGTGTCTATAAGATTCCCTGTAAAATATGCGATAAAGTTTATTATGGTCAAACTGGTAAAAGTCTTGAACTAAGATTAAAACAACATAAATATAGCATTAGAACTGGACAAGATTCTAATGCTCTATTTATTCATGTGAGAGATTTTAACCATCCAATTGATTTTCAAAATGCTGAGAAGGTTGTATCAAGCAAGTCCATGGTTGAGAGAAATATAATAGAATCATGTTTCATTAAAAGCAGTTTTGAAAATAATATGAATATTTCTTTTGGTTTATATAAATTGGATTCATTTATAATTAATAAAATTTGGGAAGAATTTAATGATAAATTGGACTAATCTTAATTCTTGGGAAGAGTTTCAGGTCCTTTCTTATGTTCCTCTTCACAGAGTCGTGCGATGTTACGCTACTGTGAGGTGTAGTCTTTGTTAGTGTGATGTGACTGTGAGGTGTAGTCTCGCCCCTTATATAAGCCCTTCTTGTCATGTTTCCTGTTATAGTTCCTTGATAATGTGAGTAGTCACGAAAGTGCTTGGAATTCCTCTATTTTTTCATAGTGGTTGTCTTGCATATTTTGATATCACCTGTTTACTGTGATCTTTTTGCATATATATATATATATATATATATATATATATATATATATATATATATATATATATATATATATATATATATATATATATATATATATATATATATATATATATATATATATATATATATATATATATATATATATATATATATATATATATATATATATATATATATATATATATATATATCAGCATATACTCAGTGACTGTATTTTAATTAATTATTAAGCTTATTATTTTATATTTCAACGTATTATAGAAACTGTTATTTATTCATTACGAAGGTGAAAACTTACACGTTTTGCAACTTTCATATAAATATACACTGATGTGTATTGTATACTTCTGTGTAAATACACTCTGAGGTTTGCCTTAATCTCTATTTTAGGTATTAAAGTATTCTTGACTGGTAGTGAACAGGTGACATGCAGCTTTAAATGTCCCCTCGTGTAGTCGATAGACTTTAAACCCAATCAGCAATATTAAAAAAAAATTATTTTTAACTCTTTGTGATGGTGATAAATCTTCCACCATGAACAACGTGGTGGGGAACTAATTAGATATTTTAATATACTTGTTATTCTTCCTTGTAAATTATCGTCCACACAGTAACAAAAAAAATTGTTGGATCTCTCTCTCTCTCTCTCTCTCTCTCTCTCTCTCTCTCTCTCTCTCTCTCTCTCTCTCTCTAAAGAGTCAGCAACATAACTACTGTCTCCTCTTTATTTAATTCATTTCGCTTAATGACTATCCTGAGGCTAAAAATACATTTCTTATATATATATTTTTTAATGATCTTATCTTTCACTTCCACATATATCACTTTGTCCACAATTTCTACTTTAGTCTGTTCCTGTTTCCCTTTGAACTTTTCTTATGGCAAGGTCTTTTATTCTCTCCTTGCAGGTCACCCCTCTCAACCCTGGGACTAGTTATGTTGCAAACCTCTGTATTTTTTATCTAGTTTCTTTGCCTATGCTTCAGATAGTGCTGAAGGCTTTATGAATTCTCTGAAAAAAATGTCAGTTCTGAAAGACTCTTCGTTAAGGTTCCTGAATGCTATTTTCAGGGTTGCATATTATGCTGGTAATCGTCCTCAGTGATAGTCTCAGTACTAAGCTGACACTTGGCTGACCTTCTGTTGGCTTGAAATATGCAGATTCTTTACCCCCTCTCAGACTGTACTTCATCTCCCGTCTTCTCTCATCCTCCCCACGCTTTTCGAAACACTGCACTTGCTGGAGTTATGTTCCAGGAGCCTTTAGTGTGTCCAAGGATTGTGTTTACGTCTGTCTCTCTATGTGGCTTAGCAATCATCTGCGCTGCTACCGTGAGAGAAGCCACTAGCACCACCAGCATCACAAGCATCACCACCTCCTCAATCACCACCATCACAACCATCAGCTCCAATCTCTCCTAGTCATCTCCCTCACTCACCTTCTTCCTCCCTCCATCATTCTCATCTCCCTCAATCACATTACTTACGATTCTCCCTCTTCTACCATCCTCTCTCTCTCTTTCTTTCTTTCTCTCTCTCTCTCTCAATCTGTTTTCCCTCACTCCCTGCTGATAATAACATACATTTTTAACATTCTCGTCTACAAGTTGAGCCAATATTTCTTTGTTTATTCGCAGTGGAGATTGAGGGGTGAGGGGAGCAAGCGAGGAGAGGGGAGAGGAGGGATGGGGAAAGAGGGAAGAGAAGAGAAGGGGAACGAACGGAAGGAGCAAAGGAGAAACTGGAATATAAAGGAGTAGGAATCCTTCAAGGAGCTGTTCATCTCTTTGCTTCTTCTCGAGGTGCCTCTCCATCTCTCTTCTAGCCAGGAGACCCCGCAGGCCTAGGAGATCATGGTCAGACTACCCGGATGGCTAGGAGACCCAGGTGGTTACGAGTGCTAACTGGCTACACTTTCAAACTAGCTAGGAAGCCCCAGTACCTAGGAAACTACACTGTTATAGGTCATTTTTGGATAGAAGACGCAACACGGATCCCAGAATGACTAGGATTCACAGCTGGCTAGGAGTCCCAGCTGGCAGGGTGGCGCCGATTAAGAAGCTTAGCCTGGGATCCTAGCAGGAGATGCTATCTTCCGGACACCGCTTTAGAGACTAGTGATAAGAGAACCCAGTACAAGACACACATACACTGGAAACAAGAACCACTGGAGTAAGCAGGACCACTGAGGAAAAATGGTCAGGGGTTAAAGGAACCATTAAAGGGAATGAAGGACCATTTATAAAAGGAGGTAGAACGAGTAAATGTCCTTGTCAAGAGGGGCCATTAAAATGGGGAAAGGGCCACTAAAGAGCATGATTTCTGACAAATCTAAATGGCCTTGGAATCCCACTAGAGAGGTATTAAATTAGTGACTATCAGGGACCATAAGAGAGTGCAAAATGAATCTTTAAATGAAACGCAGTAGAACATTATATGTATATATATATATATATATGGCATTATAAATTGATAAATAGGTCATATATATATATGATATATATTATACTATATATATATATATAATGTCGTCCATTAGGTAAAACTTGCGATGTTATGGTTTAAATTAGCTGAACTCATTCATTGGATATAAGACGATGTGAAAATTTGTAATATGCTTAATAATTTCGCCAAAATCATTATGAACATATATATATATATATATATATTTATATATTATTATATATATATATAATATATATATTATATACTATATATATATATATATATATATTGTGGATTAGGTAAAACTTGGATTTTGGCTTAAATAGCACGCTCTTTTGCCAATAAGACAGTATTGTGTATGCAATATTTCGCAAAATCATTCTTGAACAAACGAAAAATATATTTATTGTTTTTTATTATTAAATTAATGTTAACGTATCTAAAATATATTTAGTTGGTAGCTAAATAAATTGCGCTTGTTGTAATAAGGTTAGGTAGGTTTTCAAAGTTTTTGGTACAAAATTATAAATTCTTACATTAATATAAATGGAAAATATATATCTTTAAACGTATAAGAGAAAATTTTAGAAAGGACTTAATTTTAGATGAGTTCTGCTAATTGACCAGTATATATATATATATATATATATATATATATATATATATATATATATATATATATATAAACACAGTTTTGAGTGTATCTTCCCATTTTTTTCTCTTTGACCCCCATTTCACTCCATAATCCCATTTTCATTCGCCGGGTCCATTTCCACTCTTGCCATCTCAACTTTCCAATTTCAGAAGGTATATTGTATTTGCATATTTAGGTCAGTTTTTTCCTCTCACAAACTTTCAATTATCTTCGTTATTTTCGTCTTGAATTTTATTTTTTTCGTATTTTTAAATATTTTTTGTGTCTTCTTATCCCTGGTATCCCAATTTATCCCAGGTATCCCAAGTTATCCATGATATCCCAAGATATCCTAGGTATCCCAAGTTATCCCTGGTATCCCAAGTTATCCCTGATATCCCAAGATATCCTAGGTATCCCAAGTTATCCCTGGTATCCCAAGTTATCCTTGTATCCCAAGTTATCCCTGGTATGTAAAGTTATCCCTGGTATCCCAAGGTATCCCTGGTATCCCAAGTTATCCCTGGTATCCCAAGTTATCTCTGGTATCTAAAGTTATCACTGGTATCCCAAGGTATCCCTGATATCCCAAGATATCCCAAGTTATCCCTGGTATCCCAAGTTATCCCCATAATGTTAAACAACTTTGTTTTCTGGATAACTTACTGGTTAACAGAGTGACTCGACTACAGAGTGACTGACTAACTTACTGACTGATAGACTGGCTAACTGACTGACTGACTTACTGATTGACTGATTGGCAAACTTACAAACTGACTAACTAGCTAACTAACTGACTAGCTGACTGACTAAATGACTGAATGATTGACTAACTGACTGACTGACTAGCTGACTGATTAATTGACTGACTGACTGACTGACTAACTGGCTAACTGACTGACTAACTGGCTAACTGACTGACTAACTGGTTAACTGACTAACTGACTGACTAATTGACTGACTGACTGACTGACTAACTGGCTAACTGACTGACTGACTAACTGGCTAACTGACTGACTAACTGCCTGACTGACTTAATGAATGACTGACTGACTAACTATCTGACTGACAGACTGTAGACCGACCTAAATATTCACCAAATATTCAACATGAAATATTCACTAACTGAGAAACGAACATTATTGGAAAAATTCGATATCTTTGGATAAACTCTCTTTTCTGCATTAGTGAACGAAAATAAAAGCAACGTCAACGTTGCTTAATCTTTCCTTTTGTTTATTTTATTGTGCTAAATCATTTTTTTTAAGTCTTGATCGGATCGTTTCAATTTGTAGCGCTCTTGTATTATATTCGCCCCCCCCCCTTGTTGTTGTATTACACCTCTTCTCTTGTTGTTGTATTATTGAACACCTTCTCTTTTCGTTGTATTAAATCCCTTCTCTTGTTATTTAAGTCCCCCTGCAGTTGTATAAACCCCCAGCTGTTGTATTCTTGTATTCGACTGTATCTTTATACAGCAACAAAAGCGTGACTTAGTTTTTACAATGTATTCGTAATAAAAATTTTGTAATAATAATAATAATAATAATAATAATAATAATAATAATAATAATAATAATAATAATAATAATAATAATAATAATAATAATAATAATAATAATAATAATAATAATAATAATAAAAATAATAATAATAATAATAATAATAATAATAATAATAATAATAAATAAATAAATAAATAAATACTAGCGATCAAAATCATCAATAACTGTGACAGCGAACACAATAAAATTACAGCAATCAATAATGACAAAAGTGTCATCCATAATAATAATAATAACACTAATAATAATAATGCTATCAATAATAACAACGGTAATAACTATAATAACTGGGATAATGGAGTCGAAATTTTAGTTTATGGAGTAATTATAGAGAGGAAGGGTATTAAAGCCGGAGGAGGAGGAGGAAGAGGAGTAGGAAGAGGTAGAGAAGGAGGAGGAAGAGGAGGAGTAGGAAGAGGAAGAGAAGGAGGAGGAAGAGGAGGAGGGTTGGGATGGGAGATAGAAGGAGGGAGGTGTGTATGTGTACTCATCTATTTGCTCACCTAATTGTGGTTGCAGGGGTCGATTCACAGCTCCTGGCCCCGCCTTTTCACTAGTCGCCACTAGGTCCACTTCCTAACATCCTTCTGACTCATCTGAGTCTTCAACTTCCAGTTGTTATCCCTTGTTGTTGTGTTCCATCTCTGGAACATCCTGTCTCTGTCCACCTTGTCGATTCCTCTCAATATTTTATATGTCGTTATCATGTCCCCTTTCCCTGTCCCTCCTGTCCTCCAGCGTAGTCAGATCCAGTTCTCTTAACCTCTCCTCGTAGGAGGGACTAGTTTTGTTGCAAACCTTTGCTTTTTCTCTAATTTCCTGACGTGCTTGTGTGTTTGTGTGTGTGTGTATATATGTGTGTGTGTGTGTGTTGTGTGTTACTTGATCTGTCGTCTATTGTGCTTGGCTTTGTGTTCCACTCTATAGTGCCTTCTTATCATTTTCTCTTTCTCTCTGTATCTCTCCCTGTGTTTCTCTTCAACCTGGTTTATCTGCCCAATTTACTCTTCGTCTCTATCTCTTTCACATTTATTTTCATATTCTTTACACTAGAGGATTCCAGAAGATTATAACTCAAGCTAGTTTAACAGTATTCTTCAGACAAAGAGCTGTTATATTATCTCGGTTCTTTTAAAAGCCTTCCTCTAGTAATGCCTTTACTATAAAAACAATTTATACATGTGCACCTTGAGATGCACCTTATATGTGCACTCTGCCTCACTAAATCGCTACAACACGATCGTAAACAAACCACTGCAGGAGTGGGTACTGAGACACCCTTCATCCTGTCTGTGCTTCAGATTCTTCAAGACTGCAGTACTCGTCACTTGTTCCTAGGATGAGGGAATAATTACCTCATCTTCCACTGTCTGCTCTTTATATTTCTAAAATCTTCGTGTTATGTCCTTGTATTGTAGCGATAAGGCCACTATAACGAGATTCCCAGGCTCTGCGCAAGTGTCTAATTCATAACTATGGAAGTGACTGGTGAAGGTATTTGCTGGGCTGTAATCATTGTTTTAAAGCAAGAGTAGAAGTGAATGTATTTAGATATTTAGGATCTGGTGAGTCGGCAGATGGCTCTGGAAAAGACAAGGTTATTCATAGGCTTAAGGAATGAAAAAAATCAAATTCTTCATTCCCCTCGACCTGCTAGAACGACATGAAGGCTTCTTGGCGTGAGGTGTCGATACTGCAAGCCTTCAGCAAGCAATAATAATAATAATAATAATAATAATAATAATAATAATAATAATAATAATAATAATAATAATAATAATAATAACAATAATAATAAAATAAAAATAATAATAATAATAATTAATAATAATAATAATAATAATAATAATAATAATTATTTCTACAAGTACATGGTGCAACTTATACAGACCATAGCTGACAATCAATAACATACTATAAGTAACTGTCTCTGGGCCCAGTAAATCACCACTGAGTAAAGGGCAAGAACAAGTTGATACGAGTGGGAAAATTTATGAAAAAAAATTCATCCATTTAATTTCTGACTGAGATAAATCACCAATATAAAAAAATCATAATGTTTCAGTTATAGGTATATTTTTTGTAAATTATTAGGCTTTAAGTGCTCTCACCCCTGCTGCTAACGCCTCTACATTTTACACACTAGGTTAGGTAAGGTTTATCAGGAAACAGGACAAGTGTTTCCTGACGCGGGTCTTAGTCACATGATGACCCACAGCTGGAGCTTTTGGTCATCTGACAGAGCCGTTCTCTGATGCAAGTCCTGAGATTTATATTTGAACAAGTGTTGACTTACTGAAGCACCTTGCAGCACCTCTTCTATGATCCCCCTATCTGCCAGGTTGTTTACAAGAGTTTATATTCTTAACAAAGCCTTGTCGTGCTATGTTAAGAATGATGACCATGTCAGGACCATCAGTCTTCAGTTAGACTTATTGGACTGATTACATCGACTCCAGCATGAGGACTTATTACCTCAAACTCCTCCTCTCCTTACACCTTGCTGCTTTGTATTGGACTGATGAAGCCACAGTGTGGCGAAACGCTTCCTCAGTAAAGCCACCCAAGTGTTGCACAAGTGTCAAATTTATCAACTTGTCGGTTCTCTGAACCAGTTAACAATATACCATCGGTGTACGTAAAATAATGTGAGAGCTCATCAGTAGTGATGGTGAGAGCTCACCAGTAGTGATGGTGAGAGCTCACCAGTAGTGATGGTGAGAGCTTATCGGTAGTGATGGTGAGAGTTCACCAGTAGTGATAGTGAGAGCTTATCAGTAGTGATGGTGAGAGCTCACCGGTAGTGATGGTGAGAGCTTATCAGTAGTAATAGTGAGAGCTCACCAGTAGTGATGGTGAGAGAACACCAGTATTGATGGTGAGAGCTCACCAGTACTGATGGTGAGAGTTCACCAGAAGTGATGGTGAGAGTTCACCAGAAGTGACGGTGAGAGCTCATCAGTAGTAATGGTGAGAGCTCACCAGTAGTGATAGTGAGAGCTCACTAGTTGTGAAGGCGAGAGCTCACCAGTAGTGATGATGAGAACTCACCAGTAGTGATAGTGAGAGCTCACCAGTAGTGATAGTGAGAGCTCACCAGTAGTGATGGTGAGAGCTAACCAGTAGTAATGGTGAGAGCTCACCAGTAGTGATGTTAAGAGATCACCAGTAGTGATGGTGAGAGCTCATCAGTAGTGATGGTGAGAGCTCACCAGTAGTGATGACGAGAGCTCACCAATAATGATGGAGAGAGCTCACCAGTAGTGATAGTGAAAGCTCACCAGTAATGATGGTGAGTGCTCACCAGTAGTGATGGTGAGAGTTCACCAGTAGTGATGGTGAGAGTTCACCAGTAGTGATGGTGAGAGTTCACCAGTAGTGATGGTGAGAGCTCACCAGTAGTAATGCTGAGAGTTCACCAGTAGTGATAGTGAGAGCTCACCAGTAGTGATGGTGAGAGCTCACCAGTAGTGATGGTGAAAGCTCACCAGTAGTGATGGTGAAAGCTCACCAGTAGTGATGGTGAAAGCTCACCAGTAGTGATAGTGAGAGCTCACTCAGTAGTGATGGTGAGAGCTCACCAGTAGTGATAGTGAGAGCTCACCAGTAGTGATGGTGAGAGCTCACCAGTAGTGATGGTGAGAGCTCACCAGTAGTGATGGTGAGAGCTAACCAGTAGTGATGGTGAAAGCTCACCAGTAGTGATGGCGAGAGCTCACTAGCAGTGATAGTTATAGCTCACCAGTAGTAATAGTGAGAGCACACCAGTAGTGATAGTGAGAGCTGACCAGTAGAGAGGGTGAAAGCTCACCAGTAGTGACGGTGAGAGCTCACCAGTAGTGAAGGTGAGAGCTCACCAGAAGTGATGGTGAGAGCTCACCAGTATGATCGTGAGAGCTCACCAGTAGTGATGGTGAGAGCTCATCAGTAGTGATGGCGAAAGCTCACAAGTAGTGATAGTAAGAGCTCACAAGCAGTGATGGAGAGAGCTCACTAGTAGTGATGGTGAGAGATCACCAGTAGTGATAGTGAGAGATCACCAGTAGTGATAGTGAGAGGTCACCAGGAGTGATGGTGAGAGCTCACTAGAAGTTATGGTGAGAGTTCAACAGTAGTGTTGGTGTGAGCTCACCAGTAGTGATGGTGAGAGCTCACCAGTAGTGATGGTGAGAGTTCACCAGTAGTGATGGTAAAAGCTCACCAGTAGTGATAATGAAAGCTCACCAGTAGTGATAGTAGGAGCTCACCAGTAGTAATGGTGAAAGCTCACCAGTAGTGATCTTGAGAGCTCACAATTAGTGATGGTGAAAGCTCACCAGTAGTGATGGTGAGAGCTCACAATCAGTGATGGTTATAGCTCACCAGTAGTAATAGTGAGAGCACACCAGTAGTGATACTGAGAGCTCACTAGTAGAGATGGTGAAAGCTCACCAGTAGTGACGGTGAGAGTTCAACAGTAGTGATGGTGAAGGCTCACCAGTAGTAATGGTGAGAGCTCACCAGTAGTGATGGTGAGAGTTCACCAGTAGTGATGGTGAGAGCTCACCAGTTGTGATAGTAAAAGCTCATCAGTACTGATGGTGAGAGCTCTCCGGTAGTGATAGTGAGAGCTCACTAGTTGTGATAGTGATAGCTCACAAATAGTAATG
Organism: Cherax destructor; assembly: GCA_009830355.1. Classification (NCBI taxonomy): domain Eukaryota; kingdom Metazoa; phylum Arthropoda; class Malacostraca; order Decapoda; family Parastacidae; genus Cherax; species Cherax destructor. Next base: position 135,887 of record WNWK01002150.1, on the reverse strand, counting down.
GTGAGAGCTCACAATCAGTGATGGAGAGAGCTCACCAGTAGTGATGGTGAGAGCTCACCAGTAGTGATAATGAGAGCTCACCAGTAGTGATGGTGAGAGCTCACCAGTAGTGATCGTGAGAGACTCACCAGTAGTGATGGTGAGAGCTCATCAGTAGTGATGGTGAGAGCTCACCAGTAGTGATGGTGAGAGCTCACCAGTAGTGATGGTGAGAGCTCAATAGCAGTGATGGAGAAAGCTCACCAGTAGTGATAGTGAGAGCTCACCAGTAGTGATAGTGAGAGCTCACCAGTGGTGATGGTGAGAGCTCACCAGTAGTGATGGTGAATGCTCAAAAGAAGTGATGGTGAAAGCTCACCAGTAGTGATGATGAACGCTATCGAGTAGTTATGGTGAAAGCTCACCAGTAGTGATGGTGAGAGTTCACCAGTAGTGACTTTGAAAGTTCACCAGTAGTGATGTTGAGAGTTCACCAGTAGTGATGGTGAGAGTTCACAAGTAGTGATAGTGAAAACTCACAAGTAGTGATGATGAAAGCTCACCAGTAGTGATGGTAAGAGCTCACCAGTATTGATGGTGAAAGCTCACCAGTAGTGATGGTGAGAGCTCACCATTATTGATAGTGAAAACTCACCAGTAGTGATGATGAACGCTATCGAGTAGTTATGGTGAAAGCTCACCAGTAGTGAGGGTGAGAGTTCACCAGCAGTGACTTTGAGAGTTCACCAGTAGTGATGGTGAGAGTTCACCAGTAGTGATAATGAGAGTTCACCAGTAGTGATGGTGAAAGCTCACCAGCAGTGATGATGAAAGGTCACTAGTAGTGATGGTAAGAGCTCACCAGTAGTGATGGTGAAAGCTCACCAGTAGTGATAGTGAGAGCTGACCAGTAGTGACGGTGAAAGCTCACCAGTAGTGATGGTGAGAGCTCACTAGCAGTGATGGTTATAGCTCACCAGTAGTAATAGTGAGAGCACACCAGTAGTGATACTGAGAGCTCACTAGTAGAGATGGTGAAAGCTCACCAGTAGTGACGGTGAGAGCTCACCAGTTGTGATAGTAAAAGCTCATCAGTAGTGATGGTGAGAGCTCTCCGGTAGTGATAGTGAGAGCTCACCAGTAATGATATTGAAAGCTCACAAATAGTGATGGTGAGACTTCACCAGTAGTGATGGTGAGAGTTCACCTGTAGTAATAATGAGAGCTCATCAGTAGTGATGGTGAGAGCTCACCAGTAGTGATAGTGAGAGCACATAAGTAGTGAAGATGAGAGCTCACCAGTAGTGATGGTGAAAGCTCACCAGTATGATCGTGAGAGCTCACCAGTAGTGATGGTGAGAACTCACCTGTAGTGATATTTAAAGCTCACCAGTAGTGATGGTGAGAGCTCACCGGCAGTGATGTTGAGAGCTCACCAGTAGTGTTGATGAGAGCTCACCAGTAGTGTTGATGAGAGCTCACCAGAAGTGATGTTGAAAGTTTTTATGTTGCTCACCAGTAGTGATGGTGAAAGCTCATCAGTAGTGATAATGAAAGCTCACCAGTAGTGACGGTGAGAGCTCACCATTAGTGATGGAGAGAGCTCACCAGTAGTGATGTTGAGAGCTCACCAGTAGTGATAGTGAGAGCTCACAAGTAGTGATTGTGAGAGCTCACCAGTAGTGATGGTGAGAGCTCACCAGTAGTTATGGTGAGAGCTCACCAGTAGTGATAGTGAGAGCTCACCAGTAGTGATAGTGAGAGCTCACCAGTAGTGATGGTGAGAGCTCAATAGTAGTTATGGTAAGAGTTCACCAGTAGTGTTGGTGTGAGCTCACCAGTAGTGATGGTGAGAACTCACCAGTAGTGATGGTGAGACTCACCAGTAGTGATGGTGAATGCTCAAAAGTAATGATGGTGAAAGCTCACCAGTAGTGATGATGAACGTTATCGAGTAGTTATGATGAAAGCTCACCAGTAGTGATGGTGAGAGTTCACCAGTAGTGACTGTGAGATTCACCAGTAGTGATGGTGAGAGTTCACCAGTAGTGATAGTGAGAGTTCACCAGTAGTGATGTGAGAGTTCACCAGTAATGATGGTGAGAGCTCACCTGTAGTGTTGCTGAGAGCTCACCAGAAGTGATGGTGAGAGCTCACCAGTAGTTACGGTGAGAGCTCACCAGTAGTGATGGTGAGAGCTCATCAGTAGTGATGGTGAAAGCTCCCCAGTAGTGATGATGAAAGCTCACTAATAGTGATGGTGAGAGCTCACCAGTAGTGATAGTAAGAGCTCACCAGTAGTGATAGGAGAGCTCACCAGTAGTGATGGTGAAAGCTCACTAGTAGTGATGGTGAGAGCTTACTAGCAGTGATGGTTATAGCTCACCAGTAGTAATAGTGAGAGCACACCAGTAGTGATATTGAGAGCTCACCAGTAGTGATGGTGAAAGCTCACCAGTAGTGACGGTGAGAGCTCACCTGTAGTGATGGTGAAGGCTCACCAGTAGTGATGGTGAGAGCTCACCAGTAGTGATAGTGAGAGTTCACCAGTAGTGATGGTGAGAGCTCACCAGTTGTGATGGTAAGAGCTCATCAGTAGTGATAATGAGAGCTCTAAGGTAGTGATAGTGAGAGCTCACCAGTAGTGATGGTGAGAGCTCACAAATAGTGATGGTGAGACTTCACCAGTAGTGATGGTGAGAGTTCACCTGTAGTGATGGTGAGAGCTCATCAGTAGTGATGGTGAGAGCTCACCAGTAGTGATGGTGAGAAAACACAAGTAGTGAAGATGAGAGCTCACCAGTAGTGATGGTGAAAGCTCACCAGTATGATCGTGAGAGCTCACCAGTAGTGATGGTGAGAGTTCACCAGTAGTGATGGTGAGAGCTCACCTGTAGTGATGGTGAGAGTTCACCAGTAGTGATGGTGAGAGCTCACCAGTAGTGATGGTGAGAGTTCACCAGTAGTGATGGTGAGAACTCACCTGTAGTGATGGGTAAAGCTCACCAGTAGTGATGGTGAGAGCTCACCAGTAGTGATGTTGAGAGCTCACCAGTAGTTTTGATGAGAGCTCACCAGTAGTGTTGATGAGAGCTCTCCAGTAGTGTTGATGAGAGCTCACCAGTAGTGTTGATGAGAGCTCTCCAGAAGTGATGTTGAAAGTTTTTATGTTGCAAACAACATTATCAAGGTGATGAGCTAACTTCTCATGTTTTCACTCTGCTTGTGTAGGCTTAAGAAAAATCCTGCCCTTGAGGCTGTTAGGTCGGTGCAATACAGTAGCGCTGCAGTCTTGTATGAAGCACCAAGATACAGTAGCACTGCAGTCGTGTATGAAGCACCAAGATACAGTATCTCTGCAGACTTGCGTGAAGCACCAAGATACAATAGCTCTGCACTCTTGTATGAAGCACCAAGATACAGAAGCTCTGCAGTCTTGTATGAAGCCCAAGATACAGTACCGAGTCTTGATGAAGCACCAAGATACAGTAACTCTGAGTCTTGCATGAAGCACCAAGATACAGTAGTTCTGCAGTCTTGTATGAAGCACCAAGATACAGTAGCTCTGCAGTCTTGCATGAAGCACCAAGATACAGTAGCTCTGCAGTCTTGTATGAAGCACCAAGATACAGTAGCTCTGCAGTCTTGCATGAAGCACCAAGATACAGTAGCTCTGCAGTCTTGTATGAAGCACCAAGATACAGTAGCACTGCAGTCTTGTATGAAGCACCAAGATACAGTAGCTCTGCAGTCTTGCATGAAGCACCAAGATACAGTAGCACTGCAGTCTTGTATAAAGCACCAAGATCAGTAGCACTGCAGTCTTGCATGAGAGCACCAAGATACAGTGAGCACTGAGAACCAGTACGTAGCTGCAGTCTTATGAAGCACCAAGATACAGTAGCTCTGCAGTCTTGTATGAAGCACCAAGTACAGTAGCTCTGCAGTCTTGATGAAGCACCAAGATACAGTAGCACTGCAGTCTTGATGAAGCACCAAGATACAGTAGCACTGCAGTCTTGCATGAAGCACCAAGATACAGTAGCTCTGCAGTCTTGTATGAAGCACCAAGATACAGTAGCACTGCAGTCTTGCATGAAGCACCAAGATACAGTAGCACTGCAGTCTTGCATGAAGCACCAAGATACAGTAGCTCTGCAGTCTTGTATGAAGCACCAAGATACAGTAGCACTGCAGTCTTGTATGAAGCACCAAGATACAGTAGCTCTGCAGTCTTGTATGAAGCACCAAGATACAGTAGCTCTGCAGTCTTGTATGAAGCACCAAGATACAGTAGCACTGCAGTCTTGTATGAAGCACCAAGATACAGTAGCTCTGCAGTCTTGTATGAAGCACCAAGATACAGTAGCTCTGCAGTCTTGTATGAAGCACCAAGATACAGTAGCTCTGCAGTCTTGTATGAAGCACCAAGTTACAGTAGCTCTGCAGTCTTGTATGAAGCACCAAGATACAGTAGCTCTGCAGTCTTGATGAAGCACCAAATACAGTAGCCTGCAGTCTTGTATGAAGCACCAAGATACAGTAGCACTGCAGTCTTGTATGAAGCACCAAGATACAGTAGCTCTGCAGTCTTGTATGAAGCACCAAGATACAGTAGCACTGCAGTCTTGTATGAAGCACCAAGATACAGTAGCTCTGCAGTCTTGTATGAAACACCAAGATACAGTAGCTCTGCAGTCTTGCATGAAGCACCAAGATACAGTAGCACTGCAGTCTTGCATGAAGCATCAAGATACAGTAGCTCTGCAGTCATGTACGAAGCACCAAGATACAGTAGCTCTGCAGTCTTGTATGAAGCACTAAGATACAGTAGCACTGCAGTCTTGTATGAACACAAATAAGTAGCCGCAGTCTTTATTGCAGATACAGTAGCCTGCAGTCTGTAAACACCAAGATAAGTAGCTGCAGTCTTATGAGCACCAAGTACAGTAGCATGCAGTCTAGAAGCACAAATAATACCTCTGAAGCACAGTACATGTGCATCTTGATGAAGCACAAGATACAAGCTGCAGTCTTTATGAAGCACCAAGTACAAGTTGCATCTTGTATGAGCACCAGATACATGCCGCAGTCTTGAAGCAAGTACATGATGCATCTTGTATGAAGACCAGATACAGCCTGAGTTTATAGCAAGTACAGTATCATCTTTATAAGCACAAGATACAGTGCCGCTCTTTATGAAGCACAAGATACAGTAGCCGCAGTCTTGTATAAAGCACAAGATACAGTAGCTCTGCAGTCTTGATGAAGCACCAAGATACAGTAGCCTGCAGTCTTGTATGAAGCACCAAGATACAGTAGCTCTGCATCTTGTATGAAGCACCAAGATACAGTAGCACTGCAGTCTTGATGAAGCACAGATACAGTAGCACTGCAGCTTGAATGAAACTGCAGTCTACTAAGCACCAAGATACAGTAGCCTGCAGTCTTGTATGAAGCACCAAGATACAGTAGCTCTGCAGTCTTGCATGAAGCACAAGATACAGTAGCCTGCAGTCTTGTATGAAGCACAAGATACAGTAGCCTGCAGTCTTGCATGAAGCACCAAGATACAGTAGCTCTGCAGTCTTGCATGAAGCACCAAGATACAGTAGCTCTGCAGTCTTGTATGAAGCACCAAGATACAGTAGCTCTGCAGTCTTGTATGAAGCACAAGATACAGTAGCTCTGCAGTCTTGTATGAAGCACCAAGTACAGTATGACTCTGCAGTCTTGTATGAAGCACAAGATACAGTAGCCTGCAGTCTTGTATGAGCACCAAGTACAGTAGCACTGCAGTCTTGATGAAGCACCAAGATACAGTAGCACTGCAGTCTTGTATGAAGCACCAAGATACAGTAGCTCTGCAGTCTTGCATGAAGCACCAAGATACAGTAGCACTGCAGTCTTGTATGAAGCACCAAGATACAGTAGCTCTGCAGTCTTGTATGAAGCACCAAGATACAGTAGCTCTGCAGTCTTGATGAAGCACCAAGTACAGTAGCTCAGTCTTGTATGAAGCACCAAGATACAGTAGCACGCAGTCTTGTAGCACGCAAGTACAGTAGACTGCAGTCTTGTATGAAGCACCAAGATACAGTGCACTGCAGTCTTGCATGAAGCACAAGATACAGTAGCCTGCAGTCTTGATGAAGCACCAAGATACAGTAGCTCTGCAGTCTTGATGAAGCACCAAGATACAGTAGCTCTGCAGTCTTGCATGAAGCACAAGATACAGTAGCTCTGCAGTCTTGATGAAGCACCAAGATACAGTAGCTCTGCAGTCTTGTATGAAGCACCAAGATACAGTAGCCTGCAGTCTTCATGAGCACCAAGATACAGTAGCCTGCAGTCTTGTATGAAGCACCAAGATACAGTAGCACTGCAGTCTTGATGAAGCACCAAGATACAGTAGCACTGCAGTCTTGTATGAAGCACCAAGATACAGTAGCCTGCAGTCTTGCATGAAGCACCAAGATACAGTAGCACTGCAGTCTTGTATGAAGCACCAATACAGTAGCTCTGCAGACTTGATGAAGCACCAAGATACAGTAGCACTGCAGTCTTGATGAAGCACCAAGTTACAGTAGCTCTGCAGCTTGTATGAAGCACCAAGATACAGTAGCACTGCAGTCTTGATGAAGCACCAAGATACAGTAGCCTGCAGACTTGTATGAAGCACCAAGATACAGTAGCACGGCAGTCTTGTATGAAGCACCAAGATACAGTAGCACGGCAGTCTTGCATGAAACACCAAGATACAGTAGCACTGCAGTCTTGTATGAAGCACCAAGATACAGTAGCTCTGCAGTCTTGCATGAAGCACCAAGATACAGTAGCACTGCAGTCTTGTATGAAGCACCAAGATACAGTAGCTCTGCAGTCTTGCATGAAGCACCAAGATACAGTAGCTCTGCAGTCTTGTATGAAGCACCAAGATACAGTAGCACTGCAGTCTTGTATGAAGCACCAAGATACAGTAGCTCTGCAGTCTTGTATGAAGCACCAAGATATAGTAGCACTGCAGTCTTGCATGAAGCACCAAGATACAGTAGCACTGCAGTCTTGTATGAAGCACCAAGATACAGTAGCTCTGCAGTCTTGCATGAAACACCAAGATACAGTAGCACTGCAGTCTTGTATGAAGCACCAAGATACAGTAGCTCTGCAGTCTTGCATGAAGCACCAAGATACAGTAGCTCTGCAGTCTTGCATGAAGCACCAAGATACAGTAGCACTGCAGTCTTGTATGAAACACCAAGATACAGTAGCACTGCAGTCTTGTATGAAGCACCAAGATACAGTAGCACTGCAGTCTTGTATGAAGCACCAAGATACAGTAGCACTGCAGTCTTGTATGAAGCACCAAGATACAGTAGCTCTGCAGTCTTGCATGAAGCACCAAGGAACGTTGCAGTAGCAGTGTCACAATACACAGCAACGTGAGCACAAGTTAAATAATTCAAATCTTAGTCAAAGTGAATGCGAGAAATATGTAGGAATCTAATGTTCGCAATAAAGCTGTAAGAATTCTTGTCATCATATCAATAAGTATAAATAATAGTTGTTCTCTGGTTATCCTTCTTATGTATATTTGGTTAGACTTCATTTAGATTATGCTGCTCAGATCTGGTCTCTATATTAAAGGATGGAAATAAATGCGCTGGAAAATATACAAAGAAGGATGGCGAAGTTGATTTCTTTCTAAATAGATTGAAGGCAGTGATTGAAGGCAGTGAATTTGAACCGTTTGGAAAAAAACGTAGAATTGGGGGAGAAATGACTGAAGTGTGCAAATGGAAAGCTTGAATAAATAAAAGGTATATACACAGTGTGTTGAAAATGTCGAAGAAAGTCAGGACTCTAAACAAAGGACTCAAGCTGGAGAAATTTTGGCTTTAAAGGCTTGACAATAGAGTTTGACAGTAGAGTTGTAGAGTCGTGGAACAAACTCCCTCAGGTAGCGTCACGGAGGTAAGAACTTTGGGTAGCTTTAAATATGGGTTGGACGGGTGCATGAATGGGTGTCGGTGGGTGTGAATTAGACATGCCTACCATGGGCCAGAAAGGCCTGCTGCAGTGTTCCTTCCTTCTCATGCTTTCGGGTAGGAATGGCTGAGGTAGTACTCAGCATAGATGAAAACTTTCCGGTCTGACCAGAAATAAAATTTCCAAAACAGTTGTCTCTGTGCATCCAGGTCTCTTGTGCCACGAAAGTTATCGTCTTCATGACTCACGAAATCGTAATAACGCTACTGTAAACAAACCACGAAATGGGTGGAATTTGAACTCATTCATAACCTGTGAGTTTTAGCACACACTTGCCATGGGTTCAGACATCTAACCGTTCCTTGAGTTATCGTCTTCTTGTCCACATCTCCAGTAATGTTTACACTCAGGTTAGGTAAGGTTCGTCAGGGAAACAGAACAAGTATTTCCTGACGCGGGTCTTAGTCATATGGTCATATGATGACACTCCGTTGAAGCTTTTGGTCATCTGACTGAGGCCTTCCGCTGGTAATAGTTATAACCACTTAGTGTATATGTTTACACTTGATGTCACAAGATGTCGGAGATCAGGTGCCTCTTGATGCTGTTTCCTAACGTAATCTTACCTAACCTAACCTAGCCTAACCTAAGTTAACCTAAGCTAACGTAATCTTATCTAACCAAACCTAACCTAACGCAGCCTAACCTAACTCAACCTAAGTTAACATAAACTAACATAATCTTATCTAACCTAACCTAACCCAACCTAACCTAACCTAACCCAACCTAACCTAACCCAACCTAACCTAACCCAACCTAACCTAACCTAACCTAATCTAACCTAACCCAACCCAATCTAACCCAACCTAACCTAACCTAACCTAACCTACCCAAAGCTAACCTAACCCAACTTAACCTAACCCAACCTAACCTACCCCAACCTAACCTAACCCAACCTAACCTAATCTAAAGTAATCTTACCTAACTTAACCGAACCTAATCTAACTTAATCTAGCCTAACCTAAGCTAACCTAGCCTAGCCTAACCCAACCTAAGCTAACCTAACCTAATCTAAGCTAGCCTAACCTAACCTAGCCTAGCCTAAGCTAACCTAATCTAACCTAATCAACCCTTACCTAACCAAACCTAAAGTAATGTAACCTAATCTTACCTAACTTAGCCAAACCTAAAACAGCTAATATTATTTTTGGGTCGAAGTTTTTATCGGGCGGAAAGAGACGAACTGCAACGCGTTCGAAAACGCACGTCCTTGTTGCAGGCGTTCAGTGACTAGTTCACTAATTACAGCGTGTAAATCTCTAAGAAAATTGCCTTCCGACTATTTCTCTCCGAACACACACACAAGAGGAAAACTTAATATTTTGTTATTTTCTGTCGTGTTTGGGCAGGTTAGGTGAGGTCAGGTCAGGTTAAGGTTTGTTTAGGTTAGGTTAGGTTAAGTTAGGATAGATTAGGTCAGGCTAGCTTAAAATTAAGGTTAGTTTAGGTCGAGATTAGGTTAGGTTAAGTTGATGTTTGGTCAGGTTAGGTTAGGTTAGGTTAGTTTAAGCTAAGTTAGGTTAGGTTAGGTTAAGTTACATTATGTTAGGTTAGTTTAAGCTAGGTTAGTTTAAGCTAGATTAGTTTAAGCTAAGTTAGGTTAGGTTAGGTTAAGTTACATTAAGTTAGGTTAGTTTAAGCTAGGTTAGGTCAGGTTAAGTTAGGTTAGTTTAACTTAAGGTAGGTTAAGTTAGGTTAGTTTAAGTTAGGTTAGGGTAGGTTAGATTAAGTTAGGTTAGTTTAGTTAGGTTAGGTTGAGTTAGGTTAGTTTAAGCTAGGTTAGGTCAGGTTGAGGTTACGATCATGTTAAGTTAGCTTTTCCTGTTAAGGTTAACATTATAAATAATTCAATACTAGAGCGTCCGTTTTTTTTACCGAAGTTTAAAAAAAAAAGTAAAGTTTTGGAAAGTGGTGTTGTATTGGGAAAGTGTTTCTCACTCTCCGTCTTTCTCAAACTTTCTCCATCTTTCTGCCTTTCTCATGTTGATCTTTCTGCCTTTCTCATGTTGATCTTTCCGCCTTTCTCATGTTGATCTTTCTGCCGTCTCGCCCGGTACCTCGGTTCTCCATTCTCAATTTAAATATCATCCAACCTGGCAGCATCCTTGAGTGACCGCATTAAACAACCTCGGCACCGCTTCACTGCTGCTTTCACCGCTTCACTGGGACTTTCACCACTTCACTGCTGCTTTCACCGCTTCACTGCTGCTTTCACCGCTTCACTGCTGCTTTCACCACTTCACTGCTGCTTTCACCGCTTCACTGCTGCTTTCACCGCTTCACTGGCAAATTCACCGCTTCACTAAGACTTGCACAGCTTCACTGGGACTTTCACCGCTTCACTGCTGCTCTCACAGCTTCACCGCTTCACTGCTGCTCTCACCGCTTCACTGCTACTCTCACCTCTTCTCCATCTTCCTCGTCCATCCTTCTCTCCAATTTCTTGAATTTTCTTTCCCTATGATAAAGTTCGGAGTGTCAGAACACTTCTGCCAAGACAGTGATTGAATGAATGATGGTGAATGTGTTTCATAATTTTTTTAAGGTCACCCTTCCAGGGTGGAAGACTGACTCTGTGTTAATACTTTCATCTAAGTTGAAATGCTGTTGATAAAGTTTTATATATATATATATATATATATATATATATATATATATATATATATATATATATATATATATATATATATGTCGTGCCGATTAGGTAAAACTTGCTATTTTGGCTAAAATAGCAACTCTCACTACCATATAAGACAAGTAAAATTTATGTATGCAATAATTTCGCCAAAATCATTCTGAACATAACGAAAAAAATATATTTCATTGTGTTTGTATATTATTAAATTAATGTTAACGTAT